>JANKYE010000225.1:1355402-1370096 GCA_032467995.1 Erythroxylum dillonii
CAACAGGCGCTGGCTGTCAAGTTTCTTCGAAGTAACCATGACTCTTGCATCAGATGATCTGCTGCAAACTAGAATCAAGAACACAATCATGAAGACAGATACAAGTTGCTTTGCTCTTAGATTTTTCATGGAAATGTTGAGAAGTTAAGTGTGAATAGGAATCTCAAGTTAGAAAAGAAATAAAATTAGTGAGAGGATATATAAATGAAAAGAACCATAAACGTAAAATCTAATGCCGCAAGGGAGGGTATAACTATAACGAAAGGAAAGAGTTTGACAGAGCACTCTGGTTTCTTTTGTTCCATGTGGCTATATTTATAGACCCTTAAGAAAATTGTCTGAATTTGCTTTAAAAATTCGAATTAAAGATAAAAATATTATTTTTATTAAATTTATTATAGAAAATTTAATAAAAAGGAAAAGAATGTAGCATTTGATCCTTTATGGTGGGAACTACACCAAGCTTTATGATGATGGGTGTGTAGGTTTGGTGGTGATATTGCCTTCAACTTAGTCTCGACTCTGGACCAGGTCTTTTTTGGCATATCCAAAGTCTCGCAAACGGCTGTCCATCTTTTCTCAAGTAGCCATTGTTATTGCCTTCCCTGACCTACTGCCCTTACTGCCCTCCAGCGTTTTTTTTTAATTTTCCTAGTATACTACAGTCTTATTACATACTAAGTGGAGGTAATTTAAGGCAGTTTTCCTTTTAACGTGAGAGTATAAGAATCAATTTTAGTGATAGAAGCAGTATCGACCAAATTTGATATTACAAAGTTTGACGTGACAAAGTTCTCGTTATGGAAATTGAAGATGAAGGCAGTATTAGTAAAAGATAACTGCTTGGAGGCCATCAGTTCTAGGCTGATGGATTTCACAGATGAAGTTGAAAAACTGAAGGTGATAATTGTTTCACAAACTTTCCAACTTTTCGTACATGTCTCTAGCACAAACGAAAATTGAAAACAATCAAAATGAAATAATAAAAATAACAAAAATTTGGTAATGCAGTTCGGTACACCTTGTTTACATCCGCAGGACCCTCACTCAGATTAATATTTTCAAGAAAGTGCAATAAATTTACACAAGGTCACGTTGAAGTAACCGCTCAATCCTTGAAACTATCTCTCAACCTCAATTCCCGTGAAAGATTTTTACACTTAATAACACGATCGGCTCGTGTTCATCTCGTCAGAGGATTTTTCTAAACTACTTTTACTTAAACTACAATTAATAAAAATAACTCAAGTACTCAATCAACTAAGAACAAAACAACGATATACTTGAGATAAAAGAAAGACTTCCCTATGGTTTCAGCTTCTCGAAATACATATGAAAATTTGTCCACTAGTTAAATTGATTCATCCCAGCGTCAATAACTCCAATTAAACCATACAGAATACTCCACACACCATATATATATCATGCACAAACCCAGAAGACCAAGTCTAGAAAATAGAAGCTAACTCACAGTGTTTTTCACTCAGAGCATGTGCATAACCTCAGATAAACAAATATGGAAAAAAATCAACACCTTAAGCCACGGTGTATAACAATCCATAGAAACATGCACGTGTAGCAGTGATTTTCAATAACAATTAACACACTCTCCATCGTCGTTATACCACCCTCGCATGAGATTAACTTCAGCTATGTTTTGAGACGTGCACGATACATTCAAGCCAAAAGAATCCCACTTCAACCACGCAACAACAACGTGCCAATTCCAACACGCAACAACCACTTCCCTTTATTTTCTTCTATCCGCAAAATCCACACAATCCAGCATTAACACCATTCAATTACTAACATTTTTTTTATTCGAGGAAACCTCGTAGGCGGGCCAAGAGGGCACACCTCTCTGAGGGCCCAACTGGCGCACCACCTCACAGGTGGGCCAAGCTGGTGCACCTCATCATTGAGGGCCCAACTAGTTCTCCACTTACAGGTAAAACCCCAGCTGCCCCAGGCTCTTACAAGAGGGGCTAGCATGGAATTGAACCTGGGACTTAGCCGATGCCAAGCCCCGTCCTCAACCATCAAGCCACACCCCTTGAGGGCTTGAATTACTAACATGTCTAGCAGTAAAACACTTCAAGTAGCAACATGATAATAGACTTCAATATAGTGTAGGATTCTTTCACAACTACAACTGTGACAACCACATCTTTTTTAATCCCACTACAATTAATATTTTATATGTCCAATTAAGATGCCAAAACTAAATAAAAGGTATGTCTAATATATCTTAACAATCTCCTCCTTTTTAGCATTTTTGTCACAACCTTTAAACTCCCCCTAAATAACATAATTGGACATATAAACATGAAATCCACAATGCTCTCCCTCAATGTAAGATTGAATTACACAAGCATAAGTCAACTTCGGTCAATAAAACACAGAGAGAAAAAAATACAACTGCAGTAGACAAGTCTTATCTTAATTATTCTCCCCCTTTGAGACAATGCATGCCAAAAAGATGAATTCAAGAAGTGCTGGGGAAGCGAAGAACTCGCTACTTTAAATTGTGAAGAACAACAACAACTACTTGAATGATGCCTTCAATCCATTCGATTTTAGTAAAGAGAGCTGCATGAGGATTTACAGAAGTTGTCCTCGTGGCATCTGAGGGACCCAAAGTGGTATATGGCAAATCCATAACCCATGGTTGTCAAAAAATCCTTGGAGAGATATTCATCAAAGTCACTAACTCAAGTATGCTCGACTCTATCCTGAGAACATCATTTGCATATAAAAGCTGTGAGATTAAGTATGAAAAATTTAACAAAGAAAGTGGCTTACTCTCAATAGCCAACATAGCTTCAATGATGAGATGACCAAGATTGAATATCACCACAATAGCGATCACGTAAATCAACTTGGCCTATGCCAAGTAGACAAAAAAAAAACATATGTGCTCGACATCCAGTTGGCCATAATCAATTTAAAGAGCAAAATATTTTTGAGTAAGCATAGAAGAGCTAGATGGCCATGTAGTCAATTTGCCACCAATTAGTACTGTAGCAATTAAATCATTTGACACAATCCAATCATCATCATAACGAAGATCACCAATCAAATTATCAAATCCTATAAACATATTTAAATGAGCAGTATCAAAATGAACTACCTGTCCCCGCACATATACTACTCTATAAGTCATAGCATCCTCATTCAGAATTTCATAAGATAAGTTACAATAAAATTCCTTTACTAGATCGGATTCAACATTAAACGACTTGAACGTCGTGTTGGAGTAGTTGTCTTTTTGTCGAAAATCGAAGATAATATCTTCTCATTGTTCTTTCCCATATTTACCGACCACAATTAACCAAATTCCAACCACAATCAATCAAATTCCAACCACAATCAATCAATCAAATTCTAACCATAATCAATCAAGTTGAATCAATCTAGAGGGGAAAGGAGACAATACCGATATGGGTCTTAGTTCACGGTGGAGAAAAACGGGAACCAATTTCAGGTCTAGATCTTGAAAAACAACCCCAATAAGGAAAAGATGACATTGTAGTGATAATGTTTATTGAAATCCACCATAAACCAACATCTACGAAAATAAAGACGCCAACACAGATATGGAATATATGTCTCCAATCGAAGCTATAGGATATGTTGTGGTAGATAAAATTGAAGATGGAGAGGATTGGATTGTTGCCAGACTCTGGAAAATCGCCGACGTGGTCTTGTAGCGTAAAGCAGCTGCAGTGATGGAATGTTAGGATAAGGAACAGAAGTAAGTGCGATGATGTCTTCATGCTTGGAGCAATTGTAGAGACTATGGGTTGAAGGAGCAGAGGCAGGTGTGACAATAGTATGTGTAGAGAGGAGTTGATAAAACATTTAGGGATTTCTTAATCTCTTGGATGAAAGACGCCCCCTTTTTTTACTTTATATTGTTCTTTTTCTTTTTTAATAAAATACATCACTAATGTAAAGCATAAAGTCCCAAAGCCTCTATGAGAAGTTCAAACCTTACTGCATCAAGAGGTTTCGTAAAGATATCCGCCAACTGCTTTTTCGTAGATACATGTGACAAGATGATGATTGTTTTCCAACTGCTTTCCATACCTGAGATCAATATGTTTCGTTCTTGAATGTTGAACTGGATTCTTAAAGATGTCTATGGCACTCTTGTTATTGTATAATATAGTCAACACATATCTATCTCAGTGGTCGATAGTGTAGCACCCCACTCTCACAAAACATGTACCTGACGTCTTGAGTGATGTCCTAATATGTACCCCATAAGAGTGGTATACTAGAGCACTCATATCACTAACTTAATCACAACATCATCAATTATAACGTAATTGTCACAATATTTTAAAGTCAAATTCCTCATTTCATTTCATAAAAATCGAATACGTACATTGAAATTTTACAAAATCATCCAAATAGGCATATCATCAAAACCTAATACAAAACGCGCTATATAAAAGAGGAATGATACAAAAATTCCTATCTAATCCTTCAGTCTCAGCTGACCGACCTTTGAGTTATTTCTCTGATCCAAAAATACAAGAACTATGCTTCTCGTAGAGTCTCTCTGTCACTAGTGTCCTCTTTCGGTCTTGAAATATCAACGTTGCAATTTTTGTGAGTTTTGCAAACTCAGTAAGAAAACTATCCTCGATGGTTCACTTAATTCATACAACACGTCAACCCATACAAACACATAATTCACACCATTTTATTTATCATGTAGCATCACATATCACATTCAGAGCAATCAAACCAATCATTTCAATCATTTAAAACACACGTATCCATTATAAATGCAATGTACATGAGACTCACTTTCATTTATTAATTTGTTGTGATCGAGTGCCTTTTACTAGCTCATATCCCTCGTGGATACTGAGCTTGTATAAGATAATGTCCCATATCTATTAGTAGATATCGGGTACAATAGTAACTGAGCCAGAGGCTCTTATCATATTTTGAGCTTTAAGCTCTTTTTACTAGCGACTCCGGTCACAACTGTCTTTATCTTTCATGCATTCATGTAATGAAATGCATCACATTCATATTCACATTTATCTTCAAAATTTGGTCCGACATTCAACATATGCATTGAGAATCATTTATTTCGTCAGATTCATATATAAGGAGCACTTCCAATATCACATTCATGCATCAAACACCTCGGATAATCAATGTCCGGAATCAAAACAATCAAGTTCACATTCATAAGATAATTCAGAACATAATTTAAAACAAACAATTAATTAAGTGAGACCGTCTAGGTTACTCACAGGTTGCTTCAGAAAGCTATTACCTCGAATTCCCGGCAACGTCTGGATATGGACGCTCTAAATGCTCCTCTATATCATGCAATATACATTTACACATATCATAAATTTGTACAATTATATAAGTACTCCTTTATGCACATATGTATATATATGGATCATGTATTATGAATGCTCAATGACAATCCCGGGTACTTTTTTTCCATTTTTCTCATCACTTGATCATTCATATACCAGCACTCACATAAGTACAATTTGAAATTATGTTTACACCTTAATAAAATAGATTGAATCTAAGTTCATAACTCAATTGATCATTCCATATTTTTCTAAAAACAGACTTTCAGGTCAACATTGCATGATCATTATGACAATTAAAATGGAGTAATTTGGCAAAAATTTCTTCTAGAAACTTGTTTTCCTATGTCTTTTTGTTTTTAATGACACCAAGAGAATACAATTTGATTCAATATTCTGAAAATTATACTTAAAATACTTCGAACTGTTCTTAAACTACAATAGTACTCTATACTCAACTTCAAGCTAGATTTTGGAATTCTCATAGACATAATTGAAATTCAATTCTTCATGAAATTTGTATTCATATGTCTATAGTTTAATCTAAATAAAAAATCATTCCATTTGGAATTCTAAAGATCAAAATATGGACAAAATATTGTTGACTATTCAGTGAAATCATTCCATTTAAGAAACTGCAACACACTTCATCATTTTCATCCTAGACTCATCAATGAATCTTTTTCCAAATGAATTCATATGGCCATAATTTTTGGTGTAAAGAAAGAAAAATATGTGAGGAGTTTTTTAGTTTAATTTTCAAGTCATTTGGAGGTCAGGAGAAGAAGTTGTAACAAAAAGAATGAAGTATGTTCAAAACTGTCAACTATCGGTCTGCCTTTATTGTCACGATCGTGCAATCCCAGTTGATAGCACAATGTCACGATCATGCACTATGAGATGCATCACCAATGTCACAATCACACAAGATCATGCACTGCCTAGTTTCTTCTCCAGATTCACGAAATGTAGATTTTTCTTTTCTCCTTCCTCTCTTTTGCTTAATCTACCATTTCTAACTTATGTCCTCCCTATTTCCTCTTCATTCCTACTTCCATTTTAGCTCAACTTGTTCAAAAACAAATCAAAGTCTATGATTGCTCATAAAAATTAAAAATAGAACCTATCACTCACGCATCTTTATCATGTTTTCTGCATTTTTTTTCATTTTTCTGCATTCTCTTCCTCTCCATTAACACTTTCACTTGATCTTAAACATATCATTTTAATCCTCTCTATATCACGATTTCACCTTACACCTATTCCTTATCTCTAAATTCATTTTATTTCATTCCTAAATCACCCAACGAGTTTCATGCAAACAATACTGAAATCAAAACATACGTATATCAACAGCAAAACAGAGCATACACCTATCATTTCTCCAAAAATTTTCTGCACTATTTTTATACATATTTTTAATGATTTTTCAAACTCAAAAATCACTTCAACACCATCTTATGAAATACTGATCATCAAAACACACAAACAAGACATCAATATTTTCATCCTTCATCCATGATGCATATGTTTAATAACCTTTTTTCTTATGATCGTAATATTAATTAAACACCATATTTGTTTCATATTCCTACCACTCATGAGAATTAACATATTACTTACTTGTTAAAACTTCAAGTTCTTCAAAAATACCAAGAAGCCCTAACTCCTTATGCAACCTATGTACATCATTATAGAGGTTGGAAGGTTTCGGTTTCTTGTGGCAAGTGGACAAAACAATAAGGTGGGAGTAGCAAGTGAGGGATAAGAAAGCTAGATTTAACGTTGATAGAGGTTGGTGAGAAAATCCGTGAGGAAGATGAAGAAAATCACAAAGAAGGAGAAAGTAAGAATAACAAACTAAGTCTTTCCAGTATAATCATGAAATAAAGATTAAGTTTGGCAAATGACAAGCCTTACCCAGTTCTTTATTTGCCTCCAATTTCTACTCCAATTATCTCTTAAATTTTCAATATCATTTTCTCACAAATCCTAATACCGTTAGCCAATTATTTCAGTTGTCATTTTACACTTATTTCTACTATGATTCATCAGTTGACTTGCCATTTGACATTTTTCCTAGTCCAAAAATACTCAAAATTTCATAAATTTCCTAAAATTCACAAAAAATTCTAAATCAATAAATATTATCACCAAATCAATTTTCAACACATATAAACCACAATTCCGTACATATTCACATTTATAATCAATCATACCTGGAAAATGTCAATGAATGCATGTATAATCATTTTAATGTGCAAAAATCAATATTCACATGTATGTGTATGCTATATTATGTATAAGCATGAAATGCACTTTCTAACTTCACCACAATCTCTTATATACACTATTCTAGTGTTCTAGCCCCTAACACGGGATAATGGGATGTTACAAATAGTGAAATTGAATTTTGCTTCTTGTTATACCAAAAGATCAAATTATTTCTTAAGAAGGAACAACCTCCTGAAGTACTTTTGCGATCGTCTAAGTTTCTAGCCCAATCCGCATCACTATATCTAGCTAGATAAGATGTCAAGTTTGATGTATACCATATCCCAAAATCAGATGTTCCGCTTACATACCTGATAATTCTCTTGACCGCTGTCAAATGTGTTTCTTTTGGGTTGGCTTGATAGCGAGCACATACACCAGCACTATAACAAATATTTGGCCTACTTGCAGTCAAGTATAATAAACTTTCGATCATGCTGAGATATAAACTGTCTTCAACATTTTTACCATTCTCATCTCTGTTTAGTTTCGTTGAGACACTCATAGGTGTTCTTGCATGTCTGGCATTTTTAAGACCAAACTTCTTTATTATGCTATTGGCATATTTGGTTTGCGATATAAAAATTACATCCTTCACTTGTTTAACTTGCAAACCTAAAAAAAATTCAGCTCACCTACCATACTCATTTCAAATTCGGATGTCATTAACTTGACAAATTCATCTACCATCTTTGGATGTGTAGCACCAAACACAATATCATCAACTTAGTTCTGAGCCATCACAAAGTCATATTTAAACTTTTTAATAAAAAAAGTTTTGTCAACACTACCTCGTTTATATCCTTGCTTGATAAGATATTATATGAGCCTTTCGTACGAAGCCCTTGGAATTTGTTTAAGACCGTAAAGAGCTTTCTTTAGGTTATAAACGTAATCTGCATGGGCTTAATCAATGAATCCTTTTGGTTGCTCGACATACACTTCTTCTTCTATAAACCCATTCAAAAAAGCACTCTTTACATCCATTCGATAAAGCTTAAAGCCCTCACACATGCTATGCCTAATAATAATCTGATAGATTCAAGTCGTGCCATCGGTGCAAACATTTCATCGAAGTCTATTCCTTCTACTTAAGAGTATTCCTGAGCTACTAGCCTTGCTTTATTTCTGGTGACATTACTCTGTTTATCTGTTTTATTCTGAAACACCCATTTTGTTCCAATGACATTAGTATTTGATGGTTTTGGCACTAGTTCCCATACATCATTCCGTGCAAATTGAATCAATTCATCTTGCATAGCTATTGTCCAAAACTCATATTGTAGAGCTTCTTTAACATTCTTAGCTAGAATAAAGATGTGTAGCATAAGTGTCCTGCAAGTTCTCGATAATCAATCCTTTTTCTTTCTCTTCTTTTTCTTCTTTCACTAACATCTCCAATGACGTTCTCGACTGGATGATTTCTAAGGATTCGAGATGGAGAATCACGATTCAAATCAGCTTCTCTCGAGTTTTGAGCATTTAAAGGAATAATTTTTGCTTCTAGTGTTTTGGTTGATTCATCATTTGAAGTAACTGAAAGTTCTTCAGTTAGCGCAGTTACTTCCTCAGTAGCAACTAATTGCATATTTAGGCAATTTTTCAATCTTGTTTTGTTGATTGTTTGAGCTGGCTCAATGGGGTCGGTTATGTTGATTTTCTTCTGCCACTTGACCATTCAACAAAGATACATCATTTATCACAACATTTATGGACTCTAGCACTTTTTTGGTTCTTTGATTATACACTCGATAAGCTTTACCGTGAGTTGAATAGCCAATAAAAATTCCTTCATCACTTTTGCTCTCGAATTTTCCAAGTTGTTCCCGATCTTTAAGAATATAACATTTACTTCCGAAAACATGAAAGTAACTTACATCTGGTTTCTTTCCCTTCGAAAATTCATAGGATGTCTTATTTAAGATGCTTCGAAGATACACTCTGTTACATATGTAACATGTTGTATTAACTGCTTCGGCCCAAAATCGCATAGACAATTTACTGTATGATGCCATACTCATACTCATCTTGTATGATGCCATACTCATCACAAAAGTCATTAAATCTTGTATTCTCAAATTCCCTTTCGTGATCCGATTGAATTTTCAATATAGTCATATTGTTCAAATTTAAAACTGCATACATAGGCTTCTAAAAGCCTTAAAAGCATATGATTTTTTTTTTCAAAAGTGATACCCAAGTATATATCTAATAATCATCAACAAAAGTTAGAAAATATCTCATTCCACCAATGCTATCATGCTGTGTTGAACCAACCAAATCCATATGAATTAATTCAAGTATGTGAAATAAGGTAATATGTCTAACCTTTTTATACGACACTCTTTTCTATTTTCCCATTTGGCACGTACTGCAAGTTGATTTTCCTTGTTTGTTCATTTTAGCTAGACCCTTCACAGCCTCCAATTTTGTCAATTTACTGATGAGATCAAAATTTACGTGTCCAAGCCTTTGATGCCATAAATCAATGTTATTATCGTGAGTGGCTAATTTACAAGTAGTCACAACCTGCAACATGTAGCAATTGTCGGTTGATCGCTTGCTGCTCACAAGACATTCTCCTTGTTCAGTTAGTACCCTGCATTCATCACTTGTAAATTTAACTAACAAACCATCATCACAAAGTTGGCTTATACTGACCAAATTTGCTTTTAATCCATCGACATGGAGCACATTCTTGAGAGGAGGCAGACCATCCAAACATAATGTTCCTTTACTGATCACCGAAGCCTTCTTTCCATCTCTGAAGGTAACATGACCATCTATACAATTCTGATATTCAGTTAAGTAATTCTTTTCCCCTGTCATATGGCATGAACGTCTACTATCAAAGTACCAACCATGTTGCAAAGTTGCCTTCATTAATGTAAAAACTATGAGAGCTTGAAATTCACTCTTTTTTACCCAAGTAGATTTTGGTACTGAGAGTTGATGTTGAAAATTTTGCGAAGGATGTATAATTTTTCAGCTTTGCCTTCTTTGAAATAACATCTACAACAATTGATAACATCTTAGCCTTATATGCCCAATAATTCCACAAAAATGACATTTGGGTACAAATCTTCAATTCTTTTTTGATATTTCTACCTCTTGAACAGATCTGGATATATAATTTTTCTCCTCATTCACTTTAGAGCACACACCCTTATGGTCGATGCCTTTAAGATTCCCTTTAACCTTACCAATTTCTATCAACTTTTCTAGTTTTTCTGTGCCTCTATTCAACATTCTCAATCCCTTTTCAGTACTTTTCAATTTCATTCTAGCTTCACCAAGCTCATCTGACGTCAACATCAATTTCTTTTCTAACCCTTATATGGTGTTCTTCATGGAAAGATTCTCTTCCTTTAATATTTCATTCTTTCTACACGTTTTCACCCATTTTTCATGCATAGCTTTGTAATCCTCGCAAATATTCCATTTTTTATCATCTAGGCCACTTCCATCGCTGTTACAATATGATATTGGGTCTTGAGCTGAGTTGTAAGAAATTTTCCGATTTTCTCCCTTTTTCGATTTCAATTACTTGCTTCTCAGTTACTATTAAACAAGTAACTAGACTTTTGCTATACAAAGTAACTAACGCAGCACCGTTAGCGATTTTTTCTTCGCTGCCATATTCACTCTCAGAATTATTCTCACTCCAGGTACTTGTAAAGCATTTTCCTTTTCTTTTCTTCAAGGTATTAGCACATTCGGCTTGAATATGTTCGAATCCTTGACATTTATGACATTGGATTCTCTTTACCTTCCTTTCACCCTTTCGTGTTTTGACTACTTGTTTTAAATTGTTACTCGATGAACTCCCACCATATTGTCTAAAGTCGGGTCTATCCTTTTTCATTTTTTTGAACCATTTACCAAAATTTTGTGTGAGTAGTACCAAGTCTTCATTTTCATCCGATTCATCTTCAGTATCATTTACACTTTTTCCAGTTTCCACCTGTAGTGCCAATCCTTTGCTTCTTTCTTGCTTACCCCATAAAATATTCATTTCGAAATTTGTAAGAATTCCTATTACTTTTTCCAATGATAGATCATTCATCTCGTGGGCCTCCTTTATTGCTGCAAAAAGATTCCGCTGAAGCTATATCAGATCACAAAGAGCAAGAACTAGTTGAATATGAAAATACAGAAGTTCGACAGTCAACCAGTGAAAGGAGAATCCTAACCTGACAGTCTGATTATAATATAAAGTGCAATGTTGCATACTATCTCCTAATAGAAGATGGTGAACCATCAATATTCCAACAAGCAACAAATAGCTCAGATGCATCACTTTAGATGGTGTCAATGTAGGAAGAAATAGAAGCTCCTTGTAAGCATAAGACATGGAAGCTTGTGCCATTACCACTACCACAAGGGAGAAAGCCCATTAGCAACAAATGGGTGTACAAGATCAAACGTAAAAGTGATGATCAGATGGAGTTGTATCGTGCAAGGTTATTGATAAAAGGATATGCTTAGAAAGAAGGTATCGAATTTATTGAAAATTTTCACTTGTAGTTTGTCTCAATACAATTTGGATTGTCCAAGCTATATGTGCTACATTTGATACACATTTATATCAATTAGATGTAAAGACTGCATTTCTTCATGGAGATCTTGAAGAAGAAATTTACATGCATCAGCGAGAAGGTTTTGAAGAACTAGGGAAAGAGAACTTGGTTTACAGGTTGAACAAATCTTTGCATGGTTTAAAACAGACGCCAAGATGTTGGTACAAAAGATTTGATTCCTTCATAATGAGTCATGGATTCAACAAATTTAGTGTAAATCCTTGTGCATATTTCAAGAGGTTTGATAATAATGATTTCATTGTATTATTGTTATATATTGACAACATGTTGGTTATAAGCCCCAACAAAGACCGTATTCAAGATTTGAAGGCTCAGTTAGCTGAGGAGTTTGAAATGAAGGATTTAGGACCAACAAATAAGATTCTAGGGATGCAAATTTACCGAGACAGAAATAACAAGAAGATTTGGCTTTCTTAGAAGGATTACTTGAAGAAAATTTTGCAACGCTTCAATATGCAAGATTGTAAGTCAATTTCTACCCCTCTTCCTGTTAATTTTAAGTTATCTTTAAGTAAAAACCCTAGTAGTGAAGCAGAGAGGAAGGAGATGTCTCGAGTACCGTATGCATTAGTTGTAAGAAGTTTAATGTTCGGTATGATTTGCACAAGATCAGACATTGCACATATAATAGGAGTGGTTATTTGTTACATGGCGAATCTTGGTCAAGAACACTGAAGGGATGTAAAGAGGATCCTAAGATATATTAAAGGGACCTCAAATATTGCTCTATGTTATGAAGGATTTGAATTTATTGCCAAAGGATATGTTAATTCTAATTTTGCAGGTGATCTTGATAAAAGAAAATCCACTACAAACTATGTTTTTATTATTACAGGAGGAGCTGTGAGCTAAGTGTCTAAACTATAGATAGTTGTAGCATTATCTACAACAGAAGTTGAGTATATGCAAGCAATTGATCTGGATAAAAAGGTTTTTGGAGGAGCTTGGACACCAACAGGAGAAAATCCCTTTGTATTGTGATAATCAGAGTGCCTTGCATATTGCAAAGAATCCAGCTTTTCATTCCAGAACTAAACATATAGCAGTTCAATATCATTTTGTTCGTGAAATCATGGAAGATGAAATTACGGACATGCAAAAAATTCAAACAAAAGAGAACCTAGCAGATGCACTAACAAAGTCAATTAACATTGATAAATTCATATGGTGTAGATCCTTGTATGGCTTGGCAAAGGCGTAGACAGCATAGAAATGGCAAGATAGAAAAAATGATATGGAGGTTGATTGGTTCTCAATCAAATCTCCAAGTGAGAGATTGTTGGCTTAAATCCCATATTGGTAAAGAGAGAACATAAAAGCCTCCATTAAGGCTATGTAAGGAGGCATATGTTTAAGGTTTTACACATACCAAAAATCTCTTTCCCATAACATTGTGTATAATTCTTGGTGTGGATTGTGAGATCTTCCTCTTGTAATATTTGTTTTCTGTTATTGTCCATGATTTTTTTTCCAAATTCATTAAGGAGTTTTCGACGTTAAATCTTGTGTGCCCCTTTTATCTCAATTTCTTTTATTGGTGTATTTACTATATCCGGTGGAGTCTATCTCTTATTATTTAAGTAAAGCTTCCAGCATGTTATATAAATCAAAGTCACTAGTTAGAATCCTAGGAATTCTCCCATGAATTTGCACGGAAGAATAAGGTTTAGAATTTATGAGATCATTATATTATAGATCATCACTATATAATCTTGTCTAATACTTTAATGTGTATAACTAAACAATTTATAACATAACTTACCATATATTATGTGGAACGTGCTCTGGATGGTTCAATGATGTTTATCGTGACTTATGAGGGCGATCACAATCACTCCCTCTCAATCACCGATGCCCCTGCACCTCCAGTACCGGAATCATCTTAGCCAACTCATCAAAGGGTCTGCGAAGAAGTTCTTGCAAGTTCCAAACTCAATCACACCGTTCACGACATGGTACAGATAGTCAACGAACGCGGGGCTAGTGGTTAAATGTAGGATTCCTTTATTTTTTTCATCCAAGACCTTGCTTAGAAGTGATTATAAAAAAAGCGGAAACATATGGTAGAGGGATTGTGGATTTGGTGGAAGTGGTGA
Organism: Erythroxylum dillonii; assembly: GCA_032467995.1. Classification (NCBI taxonomy): domain Eukaryota; kingdom Viridiplantae; phylum Streptophyta; class Magnoliopsida; order Malpighiales; family Erythroxylaceae; genus Erythroxylum; species Erythroxylum dillonii. The sequence continues at coordinate 1,369,725 of JANKYE010000225.1, forward strand.
GGTTTTCATTTCTTAATTCTTATACATAATAATATCTTAATTGGTATCTCTTCTTTTAAGATGGTGCGCCCCACTTTAAGTTGTTCCGATTTCCACTCATGTTATGGTGTGTATTGTTTAATAGGAGAAACAATGGGTAGTCAAATAAGAAGAGAACGGAGGTCTTTAGTAAATAATTTATCAGTTGTTTTTTAATTTATTGATTAAAAGTTAACTTTTTGATATCTTAAAAAGTTATTGATGTATTTGATAAATAACTTATTAGTTAGCTTATTTAATCCCAATAAGCTGATTTCTAAAAGTTTTATAAGAGGAGCTTTTTGAATGATCAGTCAAAAATTAATAGGTAAAAAACTAATTATATCCTTTTCA
>JANKYE010000225.1:1439839-1451545 GCA_032467995.1 Erythroxylum dillonii
CAAATTAATAACAAAACGTATAAAATCAATTCATTTAATACTCTAGTGTTCTTTTATTATTAATGTTTTAGAGGTAAGAGTTCAGGTTTTTATTAAATTTGAAAAAGTTAAAAGTAAATTGAACAAAATTGAAAGTTAGGTTTTACAAATAACCTTTGATTTGCAAATATTAAAAAAGATTAAAATTACTTAAAATTTTGAATATTCAGCAATTTGGAAAAATTAAGAAATATATTTTAAAATTAATAATTAAAAGACTTGAAAAAAAAATTAAGTTCAAAAGTTAAATATAACTTTAAAAGAGCACACTTATGAATTCTTATTTGGCATAGAATATAAATGGCATGGAGCAATTTACAAAGTTATAATTAACTAATAATTCCAAATTTTCCAGCCACACCATCTTAAAAAAAATACAAAGCCTTAGGTCTTTTGTGATTTAGTGAATTTTTTTGAAAAATCTCAATTTTTTAAAATTTTAAATTCTAGAAATGCTATTAACATAAAAACATAATTAAACTTAATTCAAACTGATTAGATTTAAAATAAAATAATAATTTATTATTATTATTATTTCTATTTATTTGTATAAATTAAATTTACAAGCTATGTTAATGTCACACATGTTTCATTGATATATTTTCACATAAATTTACTAATTTTTTTAGAAATTAAAACAATTAAAAATTCATGATTTTAAAGATTAAAAAGCTTTCTTAAAATTAACCAAACATGAGCTTCTTTTATTTTTATTATTATCACAGGGTACATCCAAGTAGAAAAGCTCTAGTGCACTCTCAGGCTTTGACACAGCAGTTAAAGTAGCTGAAGATGCTCCTCCTTCCCTGTTGAAACAAACATACCACCAACACCAGAGAATCAGAACAAAAGTTACCTAACACATTCTCTGGCATGAACTGGGAAGAGAAAGCTGAATTATAGAAAAATACAAAGTTATCAGTTAATAGATTCTGTTCTGCAACATGTGATGTGCCATGTTCTCTTCTCTTTAGCCTCAAAAAAGTTGAACGAAATGAAGCCAAGGGAAACATATCTGTCACCGAACAACCATATTGTATGGACCAAAACTTCCATTGCATGTGCACCACTTGAGAAGTGCGTGTCCCGAAAGGAATATGTAGAAGAGGATGACTCTCACTTCCCTACGTGGGACGGCACATATCTCTATAATGCAAGTACCTCTTAAAGGAAGTTATCTTTTAGTCTATATTGGATCTCTAACTTGAGCGTTGACGGGATAGATCGAATTCTGAAACATGGGATTTATCGATTTAATGATTTGAAATCAAGTGATGATCTCGAGTCAACTAATTATTTGAAAATCCAAACGATTAAGACCTAAGAAGTTCGAGGAATCAGTCACAAGAGAGTTCATTAGAGGAGGCAACAGACTAAGTTGTACTTATGCATACTAAGGTTCGGGCTCGAGTTTGAAAAAGAAGAAATTTAATCAAATGACAATCTAAAGAATCTATTGAGGGTGGAAACAAGCTTGGCTGAACTTACGTAATCTGAAGTCTGAACTTGAGTCTAACATAGAATTCTAAATCCAAATTCGATCGAGTCCAAATACTGGAGTCAGTACCCGAAAAGTTTTGTCAAATCCAAACCTGATCAAATAAGACTAAACTCAGGTTTTTTTGCCATGCCTAGAATCTATGCAAACCTTAAAAGTTCTTAGATAATAACCTCCTAAAACTTCTCTTCCAAGTTCCAAATTAGGCAACAAGAGAATTTTCTGAACTACCCATCTCTTTCCATTACCTTAGGCAAATATCTTATAAAGAACTGCCATACTTAACTAGACTAAGTTTTCATTGGAAGCTTTATACCATCATTGCACTAGTTGCTACCAACAACTCAATACCATAATTGACTCACAAATTCTCCACCAACCCCACCACGTTTATGCCACTTATCATTATATTAATAACTATCAATACTGCTTCTTATAGTTGTATCTGTAATTGATGCTTCAGATTAAACTATGCAATCGAATCTTACAGTGGGCGAGTGTTCGTGACTCTGATGGTAATGTTGATGATCATTTCCGTGTTCAGCTTTAGGCATGGTGGCTGTAGGATTAATGAACTCATCTTCATTGCCAATACTGGCTCTTGAGGCGTCCTTCTTGTTCTGCTTTCGCATTTCTCTGATCTTTGAGAAATCCACAGAGTAATCTGGCACTTCACCCTTCTGATCCCAATCCCCAAACTGTGGAACTGAAAGCCAAGGACCATTTTTCTGCAGAACAAGCTGAGTTCATCAGACAATACTAAGAACAACATACACATTAAAGTTAGCTAGTTCTGATCATCATCATCTTCATCAAAACTAATGACAGAGACATTGGAGCTTAGGCTCTCCATTCATGTTTCATTATCTGACTATGTTTTGGTACTTTTTTGAATTCCAAACTCTATGCAAATTTGGTTCGATGGAGTACATATGCCGCAGATTCTTGAGTTTGAAAGAACCGTAGAGAAAAGTAAACTTTTTGACTCAGGAAGTTCGAAAACGAGGCAAGATCGTTAAACTATTTTTACGTTACAGATTAAGCTAAAAGGAGTTTCAGAACCAAAACATTCACTTGAAACGTAGATTTTAGCTTCAAGAAGTTTTAACAAATTCTTCACACACCCACGCATGGAAAGGAACAAACAGATGCAGCAGAATCTCAAGAACACAAAAAACTAACAAAAACCATACCATGTTTATTCCTTTTTGAGACTAAAAGAAGAAAGAAAGCCAAGTCCTTTTCTCTTCTTTCATTTTGCTTTCATGGTAAACAAACAGCAAATCAAGAAGCAGAGTCAACCACAAAAACACAGATAAAGGCCATAGAAGAGAGAAAGAGAGAGTACCCCTTTTCCACCCTCCATGAGAAGCTACAAGATCTCCAAAAAAACGGATCAAAAAGCTTTAAAAATACTCTACAGCTTTGGTGGTCAAGTACTCCAGATAAGAATTACCTACACTGCAACTAAAAGCAGAACTCTGTAAAGCTTTACATATGGGTTCTACTCCTAATATATGAAGCAGAAGGAGAAAAATGAGCGAAGCTTACAGCAAGAAGACAGCTTGACTACTACTACTGCCATTCCAATTTCCTAGCTTTTGACAAGAAAGATTGATGGTTCGCTTTACAAAACACGTATTGGCCTTTGTCTTCCTTCTTTTTATGTTGTATTTTACAGAAATGGGTTTCTCTTACACCTTTTATTACGACTTTTGCCCTTTACTTTCAGTGTCTTTCGTTCCACGTACTTTCGTGTAAGAACTGGTCACTTCGAGCTGTCTCTTACGAACATCCAAGAGTAACGCTGTCAGGGATAACACTACGTCGTGTCATGTTAACCTTAAAAGCATATAAAGGACAATAGTTTTTTTAATAGAAAGGTAAACATTGATCACATAAAGAAATATATTTATTATATTATTATTAATAAATATTTCAAAACACAATTATTTTAATTTAGCTATAGATTAATGGATACGTAATTATGATTACTCACTTAAATTAATAAATAAATAGTAGATAAATTCTTATCGAATAATAATTGATAGTCTGTATAATTTAAATTTAACCACAAAAGCTTAACAATCAAACTTGAGATTAACTCAGTCAGTTTAGCTTATTTTAAAGTCAACAAAATCAAACTTCCAAATTGTCCATACCCAACTCAACCTAAAGCTTTATAGTTATAAAAAATGGCATTATGTTAAAAAATGATGTTATTTTTTGTTTTTTTTTTATCTTAAAGGTAAAAAAATTAGGTCGAGTTGGATTGAATTAGACTTCTAGTTTATCAGACCTCAAGCTGCACTTGAGTCTCAACAAAAGTTGTCAAACCGAGCTTAGACCTAGGTGAGCTCAACCTATCTCGACTTTATTATTACCCCTAAATTCACGTTTCAATTCGATGCGAAATGTGACTTTTTCAAACCAAAGTAACAATCACTTTTTAAATACTAATCCTATTTGAGTATTTATTTTACAAACATTTAAGTTAAGGGGTCAATTTTCAGTTAAACATCTTATATATTTGTCTCAAACAAGTGTCTCATACCGCAAAATAACCAAAAAGAGAAAGAAACTCTCATTAATGACAAACTTACCAAGTAAATTCAAACAAGTGTCTTATACCGCAAAATAACCAAAAAGAGAAAGAAACTCTCATTAGTGACAAACTTACCAACTTATTTACTTGCACCCATAAATATTTAAATAGTTTAGAAACTCAATAATTGATTTACATATAGTTTGGGTTCAATTATCAAAATAGTGATTAAATGTGTCTTAAACTATTATCATTTTTAATTTTTTAACTATTATTATTTGTAATATATATATTAAATAAATTAAATATGTCGTATATATTAATCTAAAAATCAAAATTCAAAACTTAAATATTCAAAGATTCATAAATAAAATAATACATTAGATCGCAATTTAAAGTTAACAAATCCATTTAAGTTTAAATTTAAACTCAAATTCAAGCTTATCATATTTTTACTTAACGAACTATAATAAATTAATCAAATCTAATGTTCCAAAATTAATATATTAAAATCAAAGTTAATCAAACTTAGAAAAAAAGACCTAATCCGAGTCTACTACATCTTTTATGAGTTTGACTATAGATTAAGACAAGGTAAATTTGAAAATGATTCTCTTAATAGATAGATTAAGATTAGTTTAAAGTCACTAAACTTGAGTTTAAAGCGTTTTGATTAAAAAAATAATGTCACTTTAATCTTAATTTTCGTATATTTACAGTACCAAACTTTCAACTGACCTTGTAAACTTAAACTTTATCAATTCATATTCAACTCGTTAACTTCAGACTAAACCTAATTTAATTTGGCAAAATGCATACATAACCTAAGACTAGAAATTGCAGATTGGATCAAAAAATGCATGAATCCGAGTCCAATCCATTAATGGAACTAAGAAGACTTTTGAACAAAAGAACATGAGCTTGTACTTGTAGTGGACGTTGTTAATGTAAGTGTCACGTCTTGGTATACACGTGGCTTGAAAACAGAGGTGCGAATAATATTCCAAAAATCCTCAAGTCTTCCACTACTAGTCTTTGACGTGAAAGTCCTTGCGTGGTAATATGTTGACCGATGATGTTCCCTTCAGACTCACACCCCTCTCCCTGGTCCCTAGACATGCAAAGAGCACCATACCAGAACTGTTCGAAAACATCAATATAAAACACAATCATATAGATTATATTAAATAGGATCTTTACATATGTATATCATAAATAAAAAATACATATTTATCACCAACTTTAATTGTAGAATGCTTTGTTTATTTTTTTGTACTCTCTTTTTTTATTAAAAAAATCAGCAACCACACACAGAGATGCATATATATAACGTTGCATTCTTCAGATAACTACTCTTTGTAGTTATTTCATGAGTCTAAGGACTATTATACCCTTCATTGGTATAATAATAACTTATATCTCCCACTTACATATGATAGGTTTAATCTTTAAAAAAAATTCTACAATGCTCATACTTGTTCAATACCCGGTGTGACCAGCATACGACGAAAGCACAGTGTTATACATCTGTTAGGAGTATATGAAATCTCAATTAACAAATTAATTATAGGAATTATGTGTCCTTGAGTAGACATTGTATATTATACTTCAAGTCATATCTCGCATTTGAATTTTTCTTTGATCTCATTTAATTTCTTGAATTATGACTATAATTAAGTTCACTACTAAAGAGACAATGGTTATCTATGAATACTTTTCATGTGAGTCAATGATCAAAAATAAATGACCTTCCCCTGCTCTTAATTCTCTTTTGAATTAAATTTAATTTGTTTTCCTATAATTATTCTATAGGATCGCATCTTCCATATCTTTTTGCAAATACCTAAAGTAGCAAACCTTAAATTTAATTATCAAGAATGAAACAAGAGTCAAAAGGGTATATGATGAGGTTGTTCTCAACTTCAAGGATCTCATACAATATAAGATGAGATCTTGCGACTTACATTAATCCCTTTTTGTGGTCAATTGTGCACACATGGTATGAGTCATGTGCTACGGTATTTATTCTTTTCATTTAACTTGAATATCTTTCATTCAAGAAATACTGTACAGATGATAGTTCAAACATACCCAATATTTAACTTGAGTTCACTTGACTACTCAAAACAAACTTATTCAGAACTCACATATGACAATGTAAGACAAATATAGTGATTAACAAAGAACATTGAACCAATTTCTTTGCGGCATTTATGGTTTAAGTTTCTCGCTCCCAATTATCACCTAGATAATAAACTTTAAACATGCCCCATCTCTAGCGAGCATAAAAACTAGAGGTGGTTTCCCGTATGAGAGAGCCAATCTATAATCTGTGTCATATACTTATGATTCATCCCAAAATATATCTATGCAACAAACATATATATATATCCATGAATCAAGTAATACAGAATGTATAATTCTCATCATACATTATATCCAAAATATGACATTATAATAAGTGAACATACACAGAGGAATGTTTATTAGTACATTTCAACATCGACGTAGTCCTAATGACTTTACATGCCCAATATATACATCTCTGGAAATTGGCTTTATCGTTGGGTCTACTATCATATCTCGCATAGATATATATTTCATGTTCACTTCTCCTCGTGCAACTATATCTTTCACATAATTATTCTTGGTTTTATGTGCTTTGTCTTATAATAAAATTTGGGGTCTTTAGTATAAGCGATTGCAGCTTGACTATCACAGTTGATAGTCACTGGATTAATTTCGCTTTTAATGACTCCCAAATGCACTAAAAATTGATGAAGTCATACAGCCTCTTGTGCTGCAGTTGAGAATGTTATAAATTTAGCTTCGATTGTGGATAATGTAACACAAGATTGTTTCTTACTTTTCCATGATATTGCTCCATGGTTGAATAAGAATACATATCCTAAGGTGGATTTTTTTCATTTAAATCTCCTCCCCAGTCTGTATTTGTATACCCTTATATACATAGATCATTGCCTTGATAATATAATCCATAGACCATAGTTCCCTTTAGATACCTTAATATTCTCTTTACTGCTTCCAATGCGCTTGGCCTGGATTTGATTGATATCTGCTCACCATCCTAACAGCGTAACAAATATCTGGTCTTGTACACATTATTGCGTACATACGACTTCCAACTGCACTAGAGTAGGGAACATTATTCATTTGTTCCCTTTCTTGTGGCGTTGATAGGCAATTTCTTTTACTAAAGCCTTCATTTTTAGCAACAGGATTATTAATTGGTTAGCAATCTTGCATACGGAATCGTTCAAGAATTTTTTGAATGTACATCGCTTGTGAAAGCGATAATAATCTCTTCGAACGATCTCTTGAAATCTTGACTCCAAGAATGTAAGCCGCTTCATCCATGTCTTTCATTTCAAATTCAGATGATAACCAATCTTTGATTTGCGTAAAAAAACACACAGTCATTACAAGCAATCAATATGTCATCTACATATAAAGATAAAATCGCGAATTTATCTTTGGATCTCTTAACATACACACAATGGTCTTTATCTATCATTTGAAAATCATACGAAATGATTATGTTATGAAAACGAATATATCCTTGTCTTGAAGACTGCTTTAGGCCATAAATTGATTTTAATAATCAACATACTTTATTTTCTTGACCTACCTTGATGAAACCTTCAGGTTGTTTCATATAGATTTCTTCATCTAATTCTTTATTGAGAAAAGCAGTTTTTACATCCATTTGATATAATTCAAGATCCATACTGGCTATTATATCCAGAATAAGAAGGATTGAAATAAACTCTACAACAGGTGAAAAAGTTTCCTCGTAAGCAATTCCCTCTTAATGTGTGTATCCCTTTGTTACAAGATATGCCTTATATCTTTCGATATTGCCATCAATTTTTCGCTTAATTTTGAGAACCTACTTGTTCTTAATTGCTTTATGCCCTTTAAGGAGGTCAATCAAGTCTCATACTTGATTTGAGCTTAAAGAAGTCATTTCTTCTGTCATTGCTTTCATCCATTCTTCTTTAGTATGGCTAACAAAAGCCTCATTTACATTCCTTGGTTCTTCTTCCTCTTACGAAACAATCATATTAATTTCTCCTTCAATCTCAAAACAACATCAGGGAATTATTCCTCGATTACTTCGTCCTAACTGAGGTTCATCATAAACAAATTCATGATTGATCTGATTGCTCCCACTTGGATTAATCATCATAAAGAACCTTTATGTGAAATTGCTCCCATTTGGTTGAAGTTCCTCATCTTGATTCTTCATAACAGAATCATTTTGATCAAACGACTCATATAACAATAGGTCTTTACCTATTTTGCCTTGCTTGGGAAAATCATTCTCTAAGAATGTTACATCTCGTGATTTAAATTCAGTTACACCTCTATTACTTTGTTCACTAATGAACACGTATACTTTTGATTGTTCTGAGTATTTAATAAAAATACTTTTTCCCCTCTTGGACCTAATTTCCCATGTTTATGAGAGAGATCATGAACATAGGTTGCACACCCCAAGTTATGAGACTTGACATATCAGGCCTCCTACCAGTCCACGACTCATATGTTGTGCTAGTAACTGATTTCGTGGGCACACGATTAAGTACATAAATGGTTGCTAGCAACGCATCACCTCAAAAAGTGATGGTAAATTTGTTTGGGCCATCATGAACCTAATCATTTCTAATAACGTCCTATTTCATCTTTCAACGACACCATTTTATTGTGGGGTTCTAAGAATTGTTAATTGCCTTTCTATTCCTTTCTCATCACATAAAGTCTTGAACTTTTCTGACAAGTATTCTTGTTCACAATCAGTTCGTAATGCTTTTATTTTCTTATCTAATTGATTATCAACCAAGTTCATGTATTTTATGAAACAATCGAATGCTTCCGATTTATGAGAAATCAAATAGACATGACCATACCAAGTATAGGCATCTATGAAAGTGATGAAATAAATTGCCTCACGTTTAGCCCTTACATTCATTGGACCACAGATGTCAAAATGAATTAATTGCAATGGATATAAAGCTCCTGTTCCCTTTCTAAATGACTTTCTTGCCATTTTATAAGCTAAACAATGCTTACATGTAGGTAGATCTACTTGACTTAGATTACCTAAAAGCCCTTCTTTAGCTAATCGACTAATTCGATTTTGACCAATATGGTATAACCTAGCATGCCACAAAGTTGCATCATTGTTGAAATTACTAGATGTAAATAATGAATACCTAATATTATTATTTTCCTTTAACACATCTAGTACAATAAAACCATCACATAAAAAACCATGACCATAATAAATAGATCCAAGATACAAATCCATTCCACCACTGTGAAAATTTATATTAAAACCAAGTTTAACTAACATCAACACACCACTGTGAAAATTTATATTAAAACTAAGTTTAACTAACATCAACACAAATAAAAGATTCCTATGAATCTGTGGAGCAAATAATACTTCTTGAAAGATGAGGGGTCACCCTCTACACATATACAATTTACATGTGCCAATTCATTGTACGACAACTTTGGAATTATCACCTATATAAAGCCATCGACAACCATGTGGGAGCTTACGAAACTCAATGAAGGCATCACAATCCTTCGCTACACGGTTGGTTGCTCCTGAGTCTGCAATCCACAAAGGATGTAATTCAGTTAGAAAAACAGAACAAGAAACATTCACATAATAGATGTTTGTACTATAAAGCTATACCTTCTTGGGCTCAGTACAATCTCGAGCAAAGTGACCCTTATTACCACAATTATAGCACTTTACATGTTTCATATTCTTGTTTTTAAAGGGACGTTTTCCCTTTCCACGTTGGTTCCATTTTGCCTTCTTGGATTCCCAAGGATAGTGGCTGAATTTCTTATTCTTTTTCCACTTATATCCACCATGATGCTTGCATTTCTTGTTTATAGCTCCATGTGATCTAGAACTAACTACATATGTCTTAGAAGACATCTTTAAGGCTTCAAGATGCTCTTCCTCCAAGATATCCATGCTTCTCAGAAATGTGATGCAAGCTAAGGAGTTCTAAGATTATAATTCATACGCCTCATGGTCCTCAGGAACTTTTATGGTTAGGTTTAATAGTTTAAGAGCCACTTGCTCCTTTAGTAAATATTGGATTTTCATACTCCAGATTTCATAATTGTCACCATTAAGTTTCTCACCCCTATTAAGTTTAGCAAAAAAATTCTTCAAAGTAGTAGCCATTTTGAAACACTAAGTTTCTATAATAAGAAAGAAATATTTATGCATGTTAATGTCACATTAATCGTTCATAGAGAAAATAATTTGATCACAATTGCTTATGAAATCAAAAGTCCACAAATGTGTTCAATCATCATTCATACAACAATCGAATCCTAATTACTTTACTCTAGATGAATTCCTATAAAAATTCATGTAAACATCTTACATAAATATTAAGACTTAGTTCTTATTAAACAACATATTGTATTAATTGAGCTTCAACCTACAAATAGTCTATAGGTAATGAATCCTACGCGGAAATGAGTTCATGAGTTCGTGTGACACAGTTCGCGAAGCTCGATTTACAATAGCTTTTACTATTTCCATTGGAAGACCTATAGGATATAAAGTCCTAATCAACTCCCTTCTACGCTTCTCTTTAATAAATGTCATCACTAATAAATTATGTCTTCTCGTTAAGCATATTATTCCAGAGCATTCGTAATAGTTCGCCTTGAGGTTGAGGTAATGTTGCAAGCAAAGTCATGTACTTTACTTCAACATTTATATAAGCTCGGCAACCTCCAAAATATAACTCTTGTATTATGTTATTAACCTCCAAAAGTTAGAAACTTATTTCTAAATTTATTTTAACTAAACAAATTAGTTTATTTGTATTAAAACAATAATAATAATTTCTAATATTTTATAATAATTAAAAACTAATTTAACTAACTTAATTAGATTGTGTCAACTAAAAAGCGTATTTCTAATTTTTATGTTACATTTATTTTAAAACATATATCCAAAAACCTATTTATTAAGACTTTTGTCTTCTTTAAAGATTTAATATATTAATAATAAGACAAAAGCCATTAAACTTTACACGTGCCTCTTTGTTGCTAAACCAAGTTTGCCCTTCTTTAAGAGGTTGGTGAGGGGGCGGGCTATGATGCCACAATTACGCACAAACTTCCTGTAATAACCTGCTAGTCCTAAAAAACCACGCATAACAAAGACATTAGTAGGCCTAGGCCAATTGAGCATTGTTGGGACCCGATCTCGGGACCGGACCCCAACCGTATAAGAACGGAAAACGAAAATCGAAACGAATCATATCAAATCAAAACGAACGGATCGGAGAAGCGTAAAGGGGAAGCGAATCAAATCGGCAAAGCAGATAACAAATCGCGGAAATAAACTCGGAAGCGGAAATCGAAGGAACGGATTGCTTCGAAGTGAATTAGTAAAGAAATCGAAATCGAAGCAAACAAAGTCTGATAGCAAAATGCGGAACAAAATCGAATTCAAATCGCGTAAGGACAAAAACACATGATACGCGCATATTTTCACATGTGTTTAGGACTCAATTCATAGTCTTTACATTCATTTTATGTTCATCCATGGCTG
>JANKYE010000225.1:1478719-1489617 GCA_032467995.1 Erythroxylum dillonii
ACAAGAATATTCCATCGTCCGCACCACAAAATTCCCAAGAAAATAAATTGTTTTAGTCTTCCACTATTAGTCTTTGATTTTGACGTGAAAGTCCTAGCGTGGAAATATGTTGATCGATGTAGTTGTTAGAATAGAAAGATAATGTAAACATGGATAGGATTGACACCCTTAATTACGGGATCAATCCTTTCCTTTATTATATCACAGTGTTAGCCTAGAATTATGGGATTACAGTTTATAAGATCAGGATGTAAACAAGATTAATATACACATCAATTCTATCAATCATGTTCTATTCCTTCTACGTTTCTTCATGGTATCAGAGCAGTGTCGATCTTAGAGTCAAAGCACTGTTGTCATCATCTGCCACTTACCTGTTGGAGTCATGAGCGACGACCCCACTATTAGTGCCAATCCGGCGTTCACAGAAGCCTCAGAGCTTTTATCCAATCAAATAGCCCAAATTCTGAGCCATCATACCCAACCAGAAACAATTCAGCAAACAACAACAGCCACAATCTCACTGAAATTAAATGAATATAATTACTCCCTGTGGTCGAAAATGATGCGTGTTGAGATCGGAGCAAAGGGGCGCCTAAGCCATATTACCAACGTCCCTCCTCCACCGGACAGAACAGATACAGTATTTGCCAAATGGGAGCAGGCAGATCTTCAGGTAATCTCCTGGTTAATTGAATCAATGGAGCAAGAGTTAGCAAGCCAGTATATCGAGTACCCAACGGCCAAGGACTTATGGGATGGTCTGGCCGCAACATACAAAAGTGGGGAAGACGCCATCCAAATTTTTGATCTCATGACCAAATCAATCCGCTTGCAGCAGGGACAGATGACACTGGAAAAATATTTCAGTGCATTTCAGAGCATATGGCGGGACATCGACAGAAGGCAACCGAATCCAATGAAGTGTCCAGAGGACATGTCCACATTTAACAGACTCAAACAAGAGGGCCGGCTTTATCAATTTCTTGCTGGAATGGATGATAAATACGACACCATCAAAAGGGAGTTGCTTAGAGAAAGCCCACTCCTGACCATTGAGATGGCATACGCAACAGTTCGCAAGGAGGCTGCCAGACGGAATATTCTCAACCCATCAGTAGCCGGAGACAGTGAAGGAGACCTTGGAATCGGAAGTGGACTAGCAATGAAAGGGCAAGGTGGAAAACCTAGAACAGACCCACAAAGATTTACATCAAGGGAGCATGAAAAACCCAAAATGGGCAATGGAGATACCCGGTCAGATCTGGCAGGAAACTCGGCAACCTCATCACTCCGGGTTCGTGTTGACAGGTCGGGAATGAAGTGTAGCCACTGCAACATGACCGGAAATCTACGAGAAGAGTGCTTTCACATAATCGGATTTCCGGACTGGTGGAAAGACAACCCAAGGAGGAGAAATCGTGATGGCAATCGGAGCAAGAATGGGCGAGTCGCCGCTATGATGGGTACTCAAGAGACCGTTGGTGTTCACAGCAGCGAGGTGGACGGTGCAAGTGGCGGATTTGTTGCAGTCGGAGTCGGCGGACATGGAGTAGCCGCAGATCGGAGTGAAGAGTTGGAGGGCAAAAACAGAGGTAAAGGGTTTGGGGTTACCTCTGCTTTGGGGTGACAACGTTAACCCCAAACCCTCCTTTTATTAGCTCACCTGTTTTTAATAAATTGCCTCAGCCATTTACAAATAGTCAAAAGCTAATGAAGGTGTCGTATGCTTATGCCACTGGGAGTTCTAAATCTCCGCAATGGTTGTTTGATCGTGGCGCAACGGACACGATGACCTATGACCCAGCTGATATTATTAACCCGTCAGTTCCAAAAAATTCCCACATACAAACTGCCAATGGGGGGTTAGCACTGGTTCAGGGGGCAGGAACTATTGAGTTGTCTCCTACACTAAAATTATCGAACTGTTTATATGTCCCATCCCTGTCCTGTAAATTGCTATCAATTAGCCAAGTAACGAAGGAGTTGAATTGTACCCTCCTAATGCATCCTAATTTTTGCCTTCTACAGGACATCAGAACGAAGGAGATTATTGGGCGTGACACTGAGCGAGATGGCCTCTATTACGTTGATGAAGTGGTTTAGAAAGGGTTCGCACAACTAGCTCATGGGACAAATGATCGTTTAAGCTGGTTGTGGCACCGTCGCCTGGGTCATCCTTCTCACGATTAGCTCAAACTCCTTTTTCCTCAATTTTCTAGAAATAATTATTGTGAAACTTGTGTTCTAGCAAAAAGCCATAGACAATCATTCCTTCCAAATAATACAAGGGTTGAGCATGTTTTTGATTTAATTCACTCTGATGTGTGGGGTCCTGCTCCAAATGTTGGTAGTAGTGGGTTTAAATTTTTCTTGACATTTATTGATGATTGCACACGCATGACTTGGATTTATTTCTTAAAGCATAAATCTGAAGTTCCTCAAACATTTATCCACTTCTATAATATGATCCACACACAGTACCAAAAATCCATTCGTATCCTTCGCTCTGATAACGGAGGAGAATTTATCAACCACATAATGCAAGCCTTCTTTCGAAACCAAGGCCTAATACACCAAACTACTTGTCTCAACACCCGACAACAAAATGGGGTGGCTGAACGAAAAAATAGAATCATCCTAGAGATAACCCGAACCCTTCTCATTGACTCACATGTACCCAAAACTTTTTGGCCTGAAGCTGTAGCCACAGCTGTGTACCTTCTAAATCGTCTTCCAACCAAAATCCTAAAACTCAAAACCCCACTACAAGCACTTTCCGCTCACACCCAAGTACCTCCGGCCTTAACCTTACTTCCTCATATCTTCGGATGCACCGTGTTTGTCCACGTACCCAAACATGAACGTACTAAATTTGATCCGTGTGTTGTTAAATGTGTTTTCGTAGGCTATGGGGTAAACCAAAAAGGTTACCGTTGCTATGATCCTAAAGCCCGTCGTATGTACACCACAATGGACTGCGACTTCCTCGAGACCGAGTATTTTTACCATACCCAATCCAGTGGTCAGGGGGAGAATCATACACCAGTAGACTCACTAGATTGGTTACACAACCCAGTTTTTTCGGTCAATGAACCCAACCTCCAAGCTAGTGATCCCGTTGAAACTGCTTCTGAAGACGAATCGAGAACCATCGAACCAGACACCCCACAGTCCCCTCGCTCTGATGTCCAAGAGGTAAATGATCCTAATCATGAAAATACTCCTATTCAATCTGAAAATGCTTCCGCTGACCATGAGTCTGTAGCTCCCGAAATAGAAGTTGTTGAACAGGTTGGAAGATATATTTTGCCTCCCAGAAGTACTAGAGGAGCTCCTCCAAAACGGTACTCACCAGAGCGAGAATCCAAAATGACGAGATATCCGGTGGCTAATCTTGTCAGGGGGAGTTTATCAAAGATGGCTATACACTCAGAATCAATTCCCAAAACTGTAGAAGAAGCACAAAAGTCAAGGGAATGGCGTGAAGCAATGGAGACAGAAATGAAGTCACTTGAGAAGAATAGAACCTGGGAAAAATGCAACTTACCTGTTGGGAAAAGAACAGTAGGGTGCCGATGGGTATTCACAATCAAACACAGGGCAGATGGGACAATTGAGAGATACAAAGCCCGATTAGTGGCCAAAGGGTATACCCAGACCTATGGGGTAGACTATTCAGAGACATTCAGTCCAGTGGCGAAGATCAACACGATCAGAGTTGTGTTCTCAATTGCAGCCAACCTCAATTGGTCGCTCCACTAGTTTGACGTTAAGAATGCATTTTTTCATGGAGATCTCCGAGAAGAAGTATATATGGAAGCACCGCCGGGGTTCACAAGCGAGTTTAAAATGGGTGAAGTATGTCGACTTAAGAAGGCACTTTATGGGCTTAAACAATCACCATGAGCATAGTTTGGAAAATTCACCGTCGCAATGAGACGCTATGGATACAAACAGAGTAATTCTGATCACACTTTGTTCTTGAAAAAAAGGATAGACCGAGTCACATGCCTAATCATATACGTGGACGATATGATTATCACAGGGGATGATGAGGAGGAAATTGCACAGCTCCGAAGAAACTTGTTTGAAGAATTTGAGATGAAGGATTTGGGGAGACTCAAGTACTTCCTTGGGATAGAAGTATTGAGATCAAACCATGGGATATTTATCTCACAGCGAAAATATATCCTTGATCTACTGACTGAAGTTGGAATGGTTGATTGTAGGCCATCAGAAACCCCGATTGCTGTGAATCATGGCCTAAAGATTGAAGAAGGGGCTAAACTTGCAGATCGAGAGCGCTATCAAAGACTGGTTGGGAAGCTGATATATTTGTCTCACACTCGACCAGACATTGCTTACGCAGTTGGGATAGTTAGCCAATTCATGCATAAACCTCAGGTACTCCACATGGAGGCTGCTATGAGAATTGTGAGGTATCTGAAAGGTTCACCAGGCAAAGGAATTGTGTTCTGAAAACATGGGCACTTGGAGGTAACAGGTTACACAGATGCTGACTGGGCTGGAAATCCAGTGGATAGAAGATCCACATTAGGATACTTTACTATGGTTGGAGGGAACCTGGTTACATGCAAAAGGAAGAAGCAGAAGGTAGTTGCCCTCCCTAGTGCTGAAGCGGAGTTCAGAGGAGTAGCAAAAGGATTAGCAGAAATCTTGTGGATAAAGAAACTGTTAACCGAAATTGGATTTCCACCGCAGGCTACTTGTCAGCTATTGTGTGACAACAAGGCGGCTATTGCTATTTCTGAGAATCCAGTTCAACATGATCGTACAAAACACATTGAGGTAGATCGTCACTTTATTAAAGAGAAGTTGGAGGAGGGAACAATAAGTCTACCATATGTTCGATCTGAAGACCAACTGGTTGACATCTTGACCAAAGCAGTCACTGGAAAAACATTTCTCGAGGTATTGAGCAAGTTGGGTGTTGGAGACCCTACAACCCAACTTGAGGGGGAGTGTTGGAATAGAAAGATAATGTAAACATGGATAGGATTGACACCCTTAATTACGGGATCAATCCTTTCCTTTATTATAGCATAGTGTTAGCCTAGAATTATGGGATTACAGTCTATAAGATCAGGATGTAAACAAGATTAATATACACATCAATTCTATCAATCATGTTCTATTCCTTCTACGTTTCTTCAGAAGTTTCGCAGAGACTCACACCCTTCTCCCTGGTCTCTATATAAGCAAATAGCACCTTACCAGAACCATAAAACACACCACCTTTCTTCTATTACTCTACTTTCTCCATACTGGTATTTCAATCCAGAGATAGAGCATATCGCTATATATATTTATATATATCTGATGGAAAATCAAAGGTATGTGGCTCTGCTTCTGATGATACTCATGATTGTAAGTTGCAGGTCAGTGGAAGCAAAAGCAGTGGCTACTTCTACGAAGATTAATGGCGGCTTACTTACGCAAGAACATGGATATACCAAATCCAAAGACTTCGTGACCGAGTCCAAGCCACTAGCACCGTCAAGAGCAAACAATCATGGTACAAGTTCAAATTCAAACTTAAACTTATTCAGTTTATTTTAAATCATCATTAATAATTGAACTCATTTTTCACAAGAAATTTTGAATGGGTCCTAATTGATAATAAATACTTTTAACAAAGTATCGAAAATTAAAATCATGACAGACCGATAGAGACATGTCAAGTCGGTAAAAGAAAATTCAAATTTTGATTTTTATTAAATTTTAGTTTAAACAAATAAATTCGTATTTATTTTATAAAAAAAACTTAAATAAAATTTTACTAATATAAAATTTCTTTTTCAAATATGTGTTCATATTAAAAGTTATATATACATTTAAAAGTTTTAAGAATTATTTAATTTTTTATTTCATGCTTTTAAATTTAGGAACAAAAAATCTCTAAAGTTAGATACGAAGATTTGGTACCTGGATAAGAGATTACGTATATGTTATAAGATGTTATTTCATAAAATCATTATGCTGGTGTGTATTAGATATCATTATGTCCTTACCAACGGAACTAAAATGGTGTCATTATGTCTATGTAAATTTTATCTCTTGATATAATTATCAATCTTATTTCTTATGTCACGTGTCCAGAGTATAAAGATTACAAATTTGAATTTCAAGATTTCTAGTCCACAAGTAATAAACCTTATATGAACTTCTTAAAAACCTGCTGAAACTTTTAAAAAAATTTACACCACTTATGTTATAGGAAAATATTTCTAACCATAACTAGGGTAACGAGTAAAGCTGGTCTTAGCAAGGCAAAAAGTAATAGCGAATTATGGCAACATCATGTATATATTTTTCAATGTATTACCCATTTTCACAAAAAAAAAAAATTTCATTGTACCTTACATCTTTGTTAGCATGTCACATATGCGTGTGGGTCTATTGAAAACAGTCTCTCTACTTTATAGGGGTAAGGCCGCATGCTATTAGCCTATATTTTTCAATGTCTGCCTCGCCGCTTCAAACCTTTAATGCCCTTAATTTTCCGTCGCTCAGATTTTTTCACGTGTTCAGCTTCGGCTCGGATTGTTACAACGTGTTCGACGTCGATTGGTACTCCCGTTCAGTTGATACTATAAATTTTGGATTTGAGCGTCTTTCTTCATTCTGCGTTGTTTTTCCAGCTTCTGTCCTCTGTGTTTTCGTCTTTGCGATTACCATAGTGTATCTTCCACTGTTGTCCTCTCCATCCGAAAGTGCCTTGCCCGTAATTGGGCCGCTGGAGATTATGGCGGAAATGGTTGAGGTGCCAAAAAAAGCGAGGGGCAAGCTGAAGGCTGAGAACAGGCTAATAGAGTTGCGAAGTTCTATCATGGGGGAGAGGATTGACGCAATCAAGCGGTGGAAGGAGCGACACCTAAGCGAGGAGTGCTTAGAATTCGCTTGTGATTTGTCTCTTCCCCTCCTGAGGGAATGCCACGATGCTTACGTCTCTGACGGGTCGAACGGCTCGTCGTTTGAGGGTTATGCCAAGCTGTTGTTTTCATTCGAGCTCGGCCTTTTTCTGGAGGAAAAGAGGGAGATAGCCGAAAAGAGAACGGGAGGTAGTTCCGGATGAGGACGCGTTGTGATGAAAATTGTGGGCTTGTAAAGAATTTGGCTGCCATGGGACTTGTCAGCACAAACATATCAGAACCTATAATGGACAGATTGTTTGACTTTGGCGTGAAGAAGTTCATTGATGATGCTTGCAATAGACTGGGTAGGAAAGATAATATTTCTAAATAGAAAAGTCCATCTGGTCGAACTTGTAGCCAGGGTAAACTTATTGAAAATAAAAATTTTATGTTTATCCTTCACTGTCTTCTTAATTTTGTTGGATGACGCCTTAAACTATCATTGGCTTTGTATGAGAGATTGCCTTCTCGAATAGCATGTAGCGGATTAGCGCGTTCAGTACGAGTCGATCGATCGTTAGGCTTGGAGGAACTCAATCGAACGAGGTTGATCTTCTAGGTATCGTCTGGTTCCAAGGATCTTGCCTTGGCAACCTGGCCGAGCGGTGTCGGGGTCGAACGATGCCAAGATTTTGTGACTTGACATCGCATGGTCGCAAGAATCTTATCTTGGCAACCTGGCCAAGCGGTGTCGAGGCTGAGCGATGCCAAGATTTTGTGACTTGACATCGCCTGGTTGCAAGAATCTTGTCTTGGCAACCTGGCCGAGAGGTGTCGAGGCCGAGCGATGCCAAGATTTTGTGACTTGACATCGCCTGGTTGCAAGAATCTTGTCTTGGCAACTTGGCCGAGCGATGCCAAGATTTTGTGACTTGACATCCCCTGGTTGCAAGAATCTTGTCTTGGCAACCTGGCCGAGCGGTGTCGAGGCCGAGCGATGCAATGATTTTGTGACTTGACATCGCCTAGTTGCAAGAATCTTGTCTTGGCTACCTGGCCGAGCGGTGTCGAGATCGAGCGATGCCAAGATTTTGTTACTTGACGTCATCTGGTTGCAAGAATCTTGTCTTGACAACCTGGCCGAGCGGTGTCGAGGCCGAGCGATGCCAAGATTTTGTGACTTGACATCGCCTGGTTGTAAGAATCTTGTCTTGGCAACCTCGCCGAGCGGTGTCGAGGTCGAGCGATGCCAAGATTTTGTGACTTGACATCGCCTGGTTGCAAGAATCTTGTCTTGGCAACCTGACCGAGCGATGTCGAGATTTTGTGATTTGACATCGCCTGGTTGCAAGAATCTTGTCTTGGCATAAAGTTATATTTATCTGATGGAAAATCAAAAATATGTGACTCTGCTTCTGATAATACCCATGATTGTAAGTTGCAGGTCAGTGGAAGCAAGAGAAGTGGCTACTCCGATGAAGATTAATGGCGGCTTGCTTACGCCAGAACTTGGATATACCAAATCCAAAGACTTCGTGACAGAGTCCAAGCCACTAGCACCGTCGAGCCCAAATCCGCCTAAACCTCGGTCTCGGTCCCCACCTCCAAGACACGGATAAAGCAATGTCATTTGGTCAATAGAATTTCGCTGGCGCCGACTATAACTTTAAGACGGACGGTTTTTACTACGATGTGAAGCTTTATATTTAAAGAAATTATGTAACTTTTCATTTAAAGAAATTATTTAACTTTTCATTTTCATTGTGGTCAATTATTTAATTTAAAAAAGCCATGTGAAAAATAAGTCGATACGTCATTTATATAACTTTTTTTTTTGGAGGGGGTCATTTATATAACTATTAATCTTTATGTGATCAATGAGACATATAACTAAAATGTTAAAAAATTTTAAAATTATTTATCTTATTTTTTAAATTAGACATTAAAATAAAAATTCTTACTTTAATTGCTAAGTATAAAACCTATTGATTTTTATATTTGTGTTCTAAGTTTTGACCAGTTAATCTATTCGTCAAAGCACAAACTATTAATGTGATATTCAACTAGACTGAATAAATACATATACTTAAATTCACACGAAATTCTTTGTTCTTAAAATGGTATTCTAACTTTATGCTAGTTAATTTTGTCCATATATTTATGTGACTTCTATATAAATATGTGAGTGGAATAAATTTATTTTAAATAACTGAAAATAAATGAAGCCTTTTTACAAGGGGTTTTCCTTTACTTACCATTAAATTGATACATATGCTTAAATTCCCACAAAATCCTTTGTTCCGAAATGCTTTTTCAACCTTATGTTAGTTAATTTTGTCTATATATTTATGTGAACTTTACATGCGTTAATAAGATTAATTAACACACGGTTGAAACTGGTTAACGAAAACAAAGAATTAGTTTTCTTAAATTATACTTTTAAATTACCAGGTATTTTTATAAATTTAATTCATTTTAAATAACTAAAAAAATGAAGCCTTTTTAGAAGGGTTTTTCCTTTACTTACCATTAAATACCTCCGTTGTATAAACTTTGCTCTTGGAGATATCTCAATTTCATCTTTACTTGTAAGCAAACTCAACATTTACATTGCTGCTAGAGAGCACCACAGCACCCATTAAAAGAGACAAAATTGGGAGGCTGCGGTAAAACAAAAATAAAAAGGGGAAAGTTTGATTTCATAAGTAAGAAATTGTATTCCCTTTTGTTCTTCTGAGATACTTTTCAGGAGGCTTTATTATATTATTATTCAGTATTATTGGTGACATTTTCATACTTATTATTCCTTAAATTGTTACAAGGATTGAATATTGATGTACTTATTATTTTCAAAATAGTGCAGATTATTGTCCATCAATGGTATAAATAATAAAAAACAAAATTTACAATTTTTTTCATCAATTACTCATTAGTCATATAATCAGTAAATCGAGCAGAAAAATTGATCGATTCAAAATTCTTATAGTTCAACCAACCAAACTAATTAAGTATTTTAATTATTAGAAATATAACTTAGGTATGTATCTCTAAACTCGTATGACGAAAAGAAGACCCAAATAGAAATATTTAGAAATTAAATTTTGGTCTAACTCGACCCAAAATTAATAGGTTGAGTTTAAGTTGATTAGACTTTAAGATTGACTGAATCAAGATGTGTAATTCATTTTTTAAAACGATGTCATTTAAATTTAATTTTTTAAATGATGAGCTTAAAAAGTTCAATGCCATAATGAGGTTGGATTAGAAAATAATTACTATGTTTATATTTTGGATTGTGAATATAATATTTTGTATAACATATTTTAATGATTAATTATTAGGCCTCAACCATAGCAACCTTAATTATATAAAAAAATATTTATGTACCTAATCATATAAAGAGTTTAGGCATTTAATTGTATTTAATTATTTTAGTATAATAAATTTTATCACACAATAATTTTTATTATATTTGAATAATTAATTAGAATAAAATATCAAATTATTTTTCCTAATTTCCCATAAGTATTAGGAATTGGAATATGATTGATAATTTTATTATAAAGTTTAACATAGATATGTTTGAATTAAAGATTTAGCCGCAAGTAATTTTATGTCATTTGATTTATTTCTTTTAAGATATGTTTATGTTGGTACAATATATATATTGTTTGTTAGCCTCAATTTATTAATAAGTAGCATGTATGTTTAAACTATACAGTTAGTCTCACTGTTAATTTCTTTAATGCAAATTGTGAAATTCCCAAATTGTCAAAAGCAAGTGACCTGACTCTGTCGATACCAGATTCAGAAGCATTAATCAAACCAATCTCTAGTTCTCTTGCGTAATCACAAGTGGAGACAAAATTCCATTGTCCATGCCCGTCCATGTTGGAACTCTTAAAGAGCATAAAGAAATCCTCAAAGTCTTTGAGGCTGAAAGGAACTCTATTGAATTGTGGAAAGGAAACCTTGTAATGTTTATGTTATAAGAAGAATCCTGATTTATTTATGGTTAAA
>JANKYE010000225.1:1516306-1526925 GCA_032467995.1 Erythroxylum dillonii
GCAACCAAACACATTCTGTCCTCGAGACGGAGACAGTTTTTTCTGTTCTGTCCACCATAACCAAACACCTCACTGTCCCCACTTTCTGTTCTGTTCCGTCTCCAAATTTTTGTTCCGTTCCGTCTCCAACTACCGGGACAACAATCAAACGCATCACTTTTCTTCTATTACCCTACTTTCTCCGTATTGGAATTTCGGTCCAGAGATAGAGCATATCGCTATATATATTTATATGTATCTGATGGAAAATCAAAGGTATGTGGCTCTTCTTGTGATGATACTCATGATTGTAAGTTGCAGGCCAGCGGAAGCAAGAGCAATGGTTAACTCCGAAGAAGATTAATGGCGGCTTACTTACGCGAGGACTTGGATATACCAAATCCAAAGACTTCGTGACCGAGTCCAAGCCAAGAGGACCATCAGGACCAAACGGAAAAGGTATAAATTCGAACTTAAAACTTTTTCACAAAAAAATTTGAAAGGTTCCTAATTTTTTTTTGGTAGAACAACGGCTGAAGCCTAAAGAGAGAAAACTACAAACGAGTAACGCCGGGGAGAGAAACTCCCATTTTGTCCGCCAACAGGAATTGAGAAATGCCCACAACCGGGTCAAGCAACCAGTGCACTCCCAAGGGAAGACCAAAGTTATAATTGGCAAGTCAATCGGCACAATGATTACTCTCACGGTACGAATGTTGAAAGGTTCCTAATTGATAACAAACACTTTTGTCAAAGTGTCAAAAATTAGGACAGACCGACAGAAACATGCCAAGTCAGTAAAAGAAAATTCAAAATTCGGTTTTTATTAAATTTGAGTTTAAAAGCTTAAATTCGTATTTATCCTTTTAAAAAACTTAAATAAATTTTAATAATATAAATTTTCTTTATCAAATATATGTTCATATTAAAAGTTATATATATACACATTTAAAAAATTTAAGATTTATTTAATTTTTTGTATTTCTTGCATTTAAATTTAGAAATAAACCATTGCTCAAGTTAGATACAAAGATTTATTTGAGTAAGAGATTACATATATATTATAAGATATTATTTCATAAAAGGAATAACAAATTCAATTATTATTTTTAATATGTTTATTTAAGTGTTTAAATTTTTTTAACTTTTTTCATTTTTACGACATTATATTTATTAACATTTTACTAATGTGACTAATGGTTAAAAATAAAAAAGGACCGAATAATGGCCACTAGCTCCGAGACAAAGTTAAAGCGATGTCATTTGGATCGATGAAATTTCGATGGAGCCAACTTTAACTTTAAGATTTTACTATCAACAAAGGACGCGAAGCCTTATATTTAAAAAAAATCATCTAACTTTTCATTTTTGTCAAAATAATGTTTGAGTATGTTGTTGTGGTCACTTATTTAATTTTAAAAAGTTATGTGAAAAAAGACGACCCTTCATTTATATAATTATTAATCTTTATGTGATCTATTAGACATATAATTAAAATATTAACAAAAAAAATTAAAATTATTTATCTTATTTTTTAAATTAGACATTAAAATAACAATTTCTTATTTTAATTGATCAGTGTAAAAACTATGAATTTTTATATTTATGCTCTAAGTTTTTATCAGTTAATCCATTTGTCAAACCAAAAGTATTAATGTGATATTCAGTCAGACTGCAAATTCTATCTTTATAAATAGATAGATATGCTTAAATTCACATGAAATCCTTTGTTCTGAAAATAGTTTTCGACCCTATGCCAGCTTATTTTATTCATATATTTATGTAAACCTCATATAAATATGCGGATGAGATTAAATACCATAGGTTGGAACTGGTCAACGAGAATAGATGTTCTAATCCTCTTAAATTATACTTTTTAAATTAAGAGGTGTTTTTTATAAATTTAATTCATTTTAAATCACTAAAAATAAATGAAGCCTTTTTAAAAGGGTTTTTCGCGTAAACTTTGTTCTTGGAGATGTCTCAATTTCATCTTTACTTGTAAGCAAAATCAACATAAACGTTGCTGTAAGAGAGCAACGCAGCACCAATTAAAAGAGACAAAAGTGGGAGGCTGCGGCAAAACAAGAAGAAAAAGGGGAAATTTTGATTTTATCAGTCAGCAATTGTATTCACTTTTGTTCTTCTGAGATAATCTTCATGAGGCTTTATTATTTTATTATTCAGTATTATTGGTGATATTTTCGTACTTATTATTCCGTAAATTGTTAGAAGGATTGAATATTGATGCACTTATTATTTTCAAAATAGTGCAGATTACTGTCCATCAATGTTATAAATAATAAAAAACAAAATTTACAAATTTTTTCATCAATCACTCATTAGTCATATAATTAGTAAATCAAACCAAAAAGTTGACCGATTCAAAATTCTTACAGTTGAACCAGCCGAACCAGTTGAGTTTTTTAATTATTAGAAATATCACTTAGGTACATATTTTTAGAACTTACAATGGGCCGACGGGCCTATATAAGAAAGAAAGTTAGATCATATATAAGTCTAAGTGAAGTTCTATTCTAAAACCAATTGTTGAAAGGTGGAGTAGCCCACTAGACTTATATGTTGGTCTTTTTTCCTCTCTTTCTTCGATGTGGAACAAACTCCCACTTTATATTTCAACACACCCCTTACGTGCAAGCTAATTTAAAGCCTAACACGTGACACATATCTCTAAACTGGTACGATAAAAAGAAGACCAAAATAGAAATATTTAGAAATGAATTTTTGGTCTAACTTGACCCAAAATTAATAGGTGGAGTTTAAGTTGATTAGACTTTAAGATTGGACTCAATCAAGATGTGTAATTTACTTTTTTAAACGACGTCATTTAAATTTAATTTTTTAAATGATGAGTTTAAAAAGTTCAATGCTACAATAAGGTCGCATTAGAAAATAAAATTAAAACAATATTTCTTTTGACGTTTAAATAGACTCAGATTACGTACCTTGAGCACCTTTTTCATGTGAGAATTTTCCATATTTTAGGTAGCTTTAATACCCATAAATGGTCCAACATTATGTAATTAATAGATATAAATGTTCCGTTTTTGTGGCAAAAAAATAACATGCTTGATGGGAGCACAATAATATATGTTTTTTCTTGCAAATTTTTGGAGTCTCTAAACTTCTTTTCTTTTCTCAAAATATACACCATTGATTTGGGAACTCAGAGCTTAGAGAATTTCTAAAAATGCAGACTTTTGAAGTAAAAACATCAATGGCATGAGGTGTTTTGATTTCTTCCACATTCAGTTTATTTGTTATTCTAACATATATTACTTTTGAACATATGT
The DNA here is from genome assembly GCA_032467995.1 of Erythroxylum dillonii. NCBI lineage: Eukaryota > Viridiplantae > Streptophyta > Magnoliopsida > Malpighiales > Erythroxylaceae > Erythroxylum > Erythroxylum dillonii. The sequence continues at coordinate 1,519,600 of JANKYE010000225.1, forward strand.
GGAATTGACTTACATTTGGTATTAGAGCATAGTAACCTTTGTCTTGTTTTAATTTTTGGAAAATTTTGAATTTTGGAAAAAAAATTCATATTCAAAAATTCATCTTAGAGTTGTTTTTGAAAGTTTTTCTTCCGATTAAAGATAAAAATCTTTAATTAAGTGGTTTGAAGTGTTTCTACATTTAAAAATTCAATTTTAATGGTATTTTATGATCTGATTTAGTTTGGTATCTGACGGGTCGCAAATGGGGTCGTTATGACCCTGTTAGAGGTTGAAGAAGACCCTTTCACTAAACGACTTCATTTTGTGTGTTGATTTAAAAGCATATTTTGATGCAGTGACTCGAACCCACACCCACATAAGACACATAGTGAGCCTCTGTCAACAGAACTGAAGATGATATTTCTATTTATATTTGTATAAATGTTCAATATGAATTAAGTTATCAATTTTTATCCACATAATTATTATGTCTATATTTTGGATTGTAAATATAATTTTGTATAACGTGTTTTAATAATTAATTATTGGGGCTCAGGCATAGCAACCCTAATTATATAAAATTATATATTTATGTACCTAATCATATAAAGAGTTTAGGCATTTAATTGTATTTAATTATTTTAGTATAAAAAATTTTGTCACACAAGAATTTTTATTATATTTGAATGATTAATTAGGATAAAATATCAAATTATTTTTCCTAATTTCCCACAAGTAATAGGAATTAGAGCATAATTGATAATTTTATTAGAAAGTTTAACATAGATATGTTTGAATTAAGGATTTAGCCGTAAGTAATTTTTATGTCATTTGATTTATGTCTTTTAAGATATGTTTACATTGGTACAACATATATATTGTTTATTAGCCTTAATTTATTGATAAGTAGCGTGTATGTTTAAATTATGCAGCTATTCAAACTGTTAATTTCTTTAATACAAGTTGTTCAATTCCCAAATTAAGGGATGAAAACTATAAGATTCGAAAAGAGAATTTTTCTTCATCTCGGGTGAATAGACATTGATTATGCTATCTGGAAGGATAAATCCCCTAAGATAACTGAGGCTAGCATTGTAGTTGAAATTGCTCCTTAAGAATGATGGGAGCAATCTAATCGCCTAAATGTGATGTTCATAAAAGCCAAAATTTTTGTTGACATTTGTGGTTCTGTAGAACAACATGACAATGCCCATACTCTACTGAAGGTTATTATAAGCAATTTGAAACTTAAGACAAAGTACTTGCAAGTACCCTGATTATGAAGTTTTCATCCACAAGTCTCACTGGTGTTGGAGGTGTGAGTGAGCACATCATAAAGATGAGGGACATTGTGGTTCAGTTAAAGAAATTTGAGGTTGAAATGTTTGATTTTTTTCCTTGTGCCTTACATTTTGAACACCCTTCCACCACATTACAGACCCTTTAAAATCTTTTATAACACATATAAGGATAAGTGGTCAATAAATGAATTAATGATCACATGTTTTCAAGATGAAGGAAGATTGTTGGTAGAATAGGGAGAAAGTTAGTAGAGTACACATCTGACTGTTCAAGAAAAGAAGAAAAATCAAGTCAACTCAAGAGAAAAAGGTTAAATGCTTGCCCAAGCTGGCATTAAGAAGAATCCAAGTGTTTATTTTGCAAGAAAAAAGAACACGTGAAAAAGGATTGTGTTAAACGTAAAAAATGACTTGAAAAGAAAGGCAATCTAATCTTAATAGTTTGATTTGAATCTAATATGACTGAAGTTTATCATAACATATGATGGATTGATTTTGATTGTTAAACTCATATTACAAATGAGTTGTAGGATTTGCAAAACTCAAGAAAGTTAGAAGGAAGTAAGCAGTATATCTTATATGAAAACAAAATGTGCTCACGTGTAGAGCCTGTTAGAGACTGCAATTTAATTTTGTTTACTGGTTCTGTTTTAAGATTAGAAAATACATTTTATATTCCCATTTATTTTAGGAAATTGATTTCAGTTTCAAGATTTGTACATTTTGGATATTGCTTTTATTTTTCAAATGAATATTTAATGTTTAATTATAAATTTGAAATTGATTGAAATGGTATATTATTTGATGGTCTTTTCTATTTTATTTTACAAGATAATATATGTTACAATGCAACACATGTTCTTGTTGGAACAAAATGTTATGTGATGAATGAGAATTCCTTTATATTGTAGCACTAAAGATTATGACATATCTCTATAGAAATAATTAAAAGATCGGTAAATGACAGAGTACTTAATACTTTTGGATTTTATTAATTTTGAAACTTATATGGACTACATAAAGGAAAAGCAAACCAACAAATCAAAGAGAAATTCATAAAAAATAATAATAGATGGAATCTATATAATTTATATTTGGTCTACGTAAGCTTAACAATTAGGGTCAACCTGACCTAGTCCTACTTGATCTGAAGTCAACCTATTATATACAATTTGACCAAATCTCAAGTTTAATTTTTTTAAAATCGGGCCTCAAATTTAGGCTATCGAGGCTCGGCCTGACTTAGAGCCTAATAGTTATAAAGAAAATGACATTATTTTGTCAAAAATGAGGTTGTATTTTATTTTTATTGTTAAAAATAAAAACAAAATCAAGTCGAGCTGGGTCAAGTTTGACTTTGAGTATTTGAACCAATCAAGCCTTGGGCTAGACCTGGGTCCTAGTAGAATGCTATCATACTGAGGTTGAGTTGGGCAAGCTCAACCCGACCTAACTCGGCCCATTACCCAATTTCCACAATTTAATTCACTTGAATATGACTTGTTACAACTCCTATTTGGGTATTTTTACTAACATTTAAGTTAAGGGGTCAATTTTCAGTTAAACATCTTATATAGTTGTTTCAAACTAAGTGTCCAATATGATGAAATAACCAAAAAGAGAAAGAAACTTGCATTAGATTAAGACGAGTTAGTTCGAAAATGACCCTCTTAATAGATATCTTGAGATTAGTTTAAAGTTTGATTGAGTTTAATTCTAACGTTTTGATTAAAAAATAATGTCATTTTAATCTTAATTTTCTTATATTTAAAGTACAAAAATAATATCTTTTTGAGAAGATAATAAACTTTTAAAATAATGTCATTTTAATCTTAATTTTCTTATATTGACAGTACAAAAACAATATCATTTTGAAAAGATATTAAACTTTCAACCGACCTTTTAGACCTAAACTTCATCAATTTATATTCAACTCGTTAACTTCAAACTAAGGCCTTGTATGGATAGTAGCTGAGCAACTAAAAATTAGCTGGTTGACCAAAAATTAGATGGTTGACTTTATCTATTAGCTGTTAAATGTGTTTGGTTGTTGGCTGGTTGGCTTTGCTGATTCAACCCAGCCAACTAAAAGCAACAAGTTTCTTGCTAGCACCGTTTAGAATAATTAGCTGATTACCCCAAACCTATATGCCAAATTTGCCTACAGTGCTTTCTTTATGTACAATTTAGGAACTATACAAAATAAGAAATGAAGTGACTGAATAATACTTTCTTATTCATCTTCTACTGTATATGTGATGTATATATACAAGACTACTTAAACTGTACATGTACAAATGGTTATATAACTGTGCCAACTATACAACTGCTAACTACAATTAACTGTATAATTAACTAAAAATACAATTAACAAAGTATCTTCCACACACCCCCCCTCAAGTTGGAGATGGATGAGGAATCAAACCTAACTTGACAGTAAATTGAGTGAATTAAGGAGCTGCTAATGATTTAGTAAAAATATCAGCAACTTGATCATGAATTGAAACATAACGAGGAGTAATAAAACCTTCTTTGAACTTCTGGCGCACAATATGACAATCAATTTCAAGATATTTAGTCCGTTCATGAAACACTGGATTAGCTATGATATAAAGAGTTGACTGATTATCGCACTAAAGATCAATCGACAAAGAAACAGAAATCTTGAAATCTTTGAGCAAATATACCAACCACTGAAGCTCACATATAGCAGTACCCATACTCCTATACTCAGCCTCACAACTAGGCCTGGAGACAGCATTTTGCTTCTTACTTTTCCAACTAATCAAAGAATCCCCCAAAAACACACAATAACCACTTACGGAACATTTGTGCCTGGAACATATGTGCCTGAAACATTTGTGCTCTAGCAACTTGCAGTAGATGCTTGTGCTTTTGCTCCACTACTCCATTTTGTTGAGGAGTATAGGAACATGTTCTCTAATGAAGAATTCCCTTGTCAACAAAGAAAGCTTGGCAATGGTGGTTAACAAACTCGGTCCCATTGTCAGACCGCACCTTCTTTACTTTGTGATCAAACTGATTCTCTACCATATTAATAAAGTCGAGCACGACATCAGGTGCTTGAGACTTGTACTTCAACAAATAGTCCAAGTTGCCCTGCTAAAGTAATCAACAATAGTCAGAACATAATGACAAGAAGTAAAACTTGCATGTTTGTATGGACCCCAGAGATCAACATGTAGAAGCTCCAGTACGTGGGTGGCACTTCCATCAGCTATTGAGAAGGGTAGACGATGTTGTTTTGCCAAATGACATACATTACATAGATCCTTCAAGTCTTTGATATCAAGACAATCTATATGTTGTAACACCTTTAAATAAGCATGCCCAAATCGTGAATGCCAAAGTTCAGCATTGTTATTTATTGGAGAAGAAGTAATACAAGAATTAGAGAATACAAGGCTAGACAACAGTGTACTGTCAACTCTACTTATGGGTTTATGATTTACACAAAGATTTAGATAGCTACGGATTACAGTAGAATCAAAAGATTTGGATGTGAGAAAATATAATGTTCTCACTACAACTCCCATAGCAATGAGTCTATTACTCTTCAGGTCCTGTCTGAGACAATGGGAAGGAAAGAAAGTGAAATAAGCATCAGCACTATCAGCAAGTTTCTAAACTAATAGTAAGTTGAACTTAAATGTAGGAAGGTATAGGACATGGTTTATAATGCGGTTGGGATGTAATACAACACGACTAGCATGAGTAGCTATCTGAGTGCTAGAATCAGGCAACTGCACTGGCACACTAAGTTTAAGTGGTCTATAGTTTTTCATGATCTCATCATCACAGCACATGTGATTAGACACCCCTGTATCAATGATCCAAATGTTCCTGCCAGAAATGCTCAATGCATGTAGTGTTATGTTTGTATAACCAGCATTAACTGCAAAAATGAAATTTGAGAACTCCTTTCCTGCACCTCCAGTCGTTGGCATCTTCCCATTTACAAGTTTAGCCAATTCCTGCTGGATAATCTGCATTTGCACCATCAATCGTCCAAGTTCTCTACCTTCAGAAGGAGGTTGTGCATCAAAGGGTGTCTTAGCCATTTCAGTAACCATGTTAGCATTTGCTTTCTTAAAACTAGAACCTTTCTTCTTCTTCAATTCTTCATACCATTCAGGATACCCATGAAACTTAAAAGAAGTCTCCCTGGTGTGTCCCATACTGTGACAATGATCACACTGCTTATCAGACTTCTTTCCAGAGTCCTTCTTCCTGTTACCAGCTTTATCATCCCCTTTGTTGGAGCCAAAAGCCTTAGCAAGTAAAGTTATATCCGGATTTTCAGTAGAAAAACTCAGGTTCACTGCTCTCTGACTTTCCACCCTCAAGACCATACTATAAGCGCGGTCAATATCTGGTGCTGGATCTAGATTCAAGATTTGGCTTCGAACATTATCAGAAGACCTGTTCAAGCTCATCAGAAATTGGAGCAACTTGGATGCATCCGCCCTCTCCTTAAGCTTCTTATTCATTCTTGCACAACAAGAACAACCAGTACAACCACACCCAGGTAAAGGCATGAATCTATCGAACTCATCCCAGCACTGATTGAGTTTACTAAAATATTGAGTTACCGAATTGTTACTTTGCTCAATAGACAACATCTCCCGCTGTACTTGATACATTTATGGGGTATTACTAACTCCAAACCTTTTCTCCAACGCTTCTCACAGATGCTTGGCGCTAGGTGAATAGACAAAGCTATCACCCAAATCCTTATAAATGGAATTGCGAAGCCAAGACTTAATCATCGAGTCAACTTTCTTCCACTTCCTGTACCGAGTCGGATCTGTGGGTGGTTCCAGTGTGCCGTCGATGAAGCAAAGCTTATTTTTAGCTTCAAGAGTAGTTTTAATGGTTGTGCTCCAGTTGAAATAGTTCGACCCAGTCAGTGGCGTAAGCACCAATGCCATTCCTAGATGATCAGATGGTTGTAACATATACAGATTGTCCTCTACACAGACACCATGTCGAGAACGAGTTTCGGTACGACCAACCATGGATGAGCTAAAATACTTCAAAAATCGCCTTCACCTTCTCGAAAACAAGAAATCGTCGCCTTCCCCCCTCCAGACACAAGAAATCGCCACCTTCTTCTGTTCGGAATCAAGAAATCCCCTTTTCGCACCTTCAGAATCAAGAACCCTATTGTGGCTTTGATACCATGTACAATTTAGGAACTATACGAAATAAGAAATGAAGTGATTGAGTAATACTTTCTTATTCAGCTTCTGTTGTATATGTGATGTATATATACAAGACTACTTAAATTGTACATGTACAAACGGTTATATAATCGTGCTAACTACAATTAACTTTATAATTAACTAAAAATACAACTAACAAAGTATCTTCCACACTTTATCTCTGAGCAATTCTAAAAGTGGGTTTCTCCTTTCTCTGTGTTTGTGCCTCTTGTAACATAGCCCGCCACTTTGCATTTCTACTTTCGAACTTCATGGCAAAAAGGCATAATTTTTATCAACCAAACAAACAAATCAATTATTTTTGCAGTCCATTTCTTTATTTTCCCGACATGGATGAATAGCAAATCCAAATGGGTCTTCAAACTTATCTAGCTAATCTTAAAACCTTGTTCCCTTACTAAATTTCCAGCTCCTAGCCGTCACTCAAAACGTAAACGACTCCATGAGAAAGGAAGCTAATTGAAAACATAAACCAATAAGAACTCAAAATAAAAAGAGTAAAAATGAACAAACTTGACAACTTCTGAGCAACAGCAACAAGAAGAATTCAACAGTAGGTCATTGAGACAAAGAAGGAGGGAGGGTTTTCGAAGAGGTTCTTAGAAGAGAACACGAGACTACGAGAGAGTCATAGCTTCTGTTCTCTAGCAGTTGTAAGCGTGTTGGGTCATTTTGTGGGCCAACCTTATTGGGCTACGGAATTTTTAGTTATTTATTATTTATTTTTTAATTTGAGAAAATAAAATAAAGGATTATGTGGTATGATTTTAATTTTAATTTTATTCAAATTATTAATT
>JANKYE010000225.1:1530983-1542182 GCA_032467995.1 Erythroxylum dillonii
ATAAATTAACATTTAACAAACATTAAGAATATGTCAATTAATAATTTAAGCTTTTTCAATTTTAATAATTTTGATTATCAATTTTACATTTACGTTTAAGTATTAATTTGATTTTGATTATCATCTTTCAATTTTAAGTTTCAACAATCAATTAATCAACATTAACAAACTGCAGAGTAAATCACAAACACTATATAGTTAAATAAAATACATCAAGATCTCATTCATCAATATCACCGTAAATCACAAACACTATAGAGTATACATTCCATTTCCGAATCCAATTTCAGTTTCAAATTTACAATTCACAAAACCCGCCGTATTCAACTTCAACAATTTAATTCCATTCTTAAAATCCAACATTTCCAATTCCAATTCACATCCACGCAAGACACAACAGTACTCAACAATTCCAAATTTCAAATCCAAATCCACGCATCCAACATACACAAATTCATCATCCAACACAATCAAAAATGCATTTGAAGTAGGAAAAAATCGAAAACAGATAAATAGATAAAAACAATCGGGTGTTCGGGTTGAGGTTCAGGTTGTTGGCGGGTTGGTGGTGCGCCTGAGCTGCGTCGTACGGTACGATGGTGCGGTGCGGTCTGGTTGAGCTACGACGGCGACAACGTGCTGCGGTATACCAGGCGGTGGCGTCTTCGGGTGTGGAGGAAGACAAAGACGGTGGCCTCTTCAACCGACACTAAGGGAGGAGCCAAGATCTAAGGAGGATGAGGAAAGGAGGAGACGGGCCAGAGGGCGACGACGAGACGGCGAGACGGCAACGGCGACAATGAGAGGCTGAGGAGACGGTGCCAGAGTAAGTGAGAGATGAGGGAGAGTCGAGCGAGAGAGATAGCAGTCGGGGGAGGGGGGCTTTAGCTTTTTAGGGTTAATTTTTTTAAAATTGCAATTTAGTCCTTGTAGTTTTCGAAACTTATAGTACCGGCTAGTATTTGCCGGACACCGATACCGGCTGGTATGGAACGGAACTCAATACACTGATTTTTACAGAAAATAATTGCAAAAAGTGGGTAAGTATTAACTAAAATCGAAGTACTTAATGGCCACTTCCTTTCAAGAAGCAGAGTTCCTCTGTTTACTCTGTTTTCTATTGTGAGAGAAATAGGAAGGCTCACCTATTGTTTACTTTTAAGTGCTCCGTCGCTGAAGTGAATTCCGCCATGCACAAAGTGTATAGTTTCCTTTTTAGAAAAATTTTGTTATGGAGTGATTTGGCCTCGTACAATTTTGTGATGTGATCCCATATTTCTTTCGCAGTCTTCTTTTCCTCTATGATGGATAATACTCTGTCAGCTAAAGCTAGATGAAGATTAGTTACAGCATTTCCGTCCATCTCGTTCCACTTTTCATCTGTGACTCCAGCTGGCCGTTTACTAATGACCGCCAGACAATTATCTTTCCTCAAGATTACCTTTATCTTCAACTTCCTAAATGAGAAATTACTCACATTGAATTTTTCAATTTCAAGTTTTGCTGTCATTGCTTCTATCATGAACAAACTTTAGCTCCCACTATTTCATGTAAATAGTAACCGTATGTATGAATAGTACTTGTATGTATGAATAGTAACTGTATGTATAAATAGTACTTATACATATGAATAGTATCCATATATGTGAATAGTACTGTATACGTGAATAGTACTGAATTACAATAAGTGGATAGTTTAATGCAAAATTAAATGAATAAACAGTTGTCATCTTTTGCCTACTATTCACCGACTTTCACTGTACTCACCGAAACTCCTAACTGATTATGTCAAAAAATTCGTCATAATTTTTTTACCTTGCTGTGATACTACTTGTTGTGAAAATTGAACAGATTAGAGCAAGTTTGCAACTAAAATAGGACTGAAAGAATAGTAATAAACATAGAGATTTTACGTAAAAAACTCCCAAATAAGGGTGAAAATTACGGACAAAAATAGAATTTGAAAAACTGAAAAATTACAAAGAAAAGCTAGACTTAAAAATATACAAAATATTTTTATATATCTCTTTTCTCTCACCTTACTTCTCTCTATTTTTCTACTCTATTTGCTTGTTTTTCTTGGTTTAATTTTTGCCTATTTGTAGGCGGAAGACTTGGGATAGCTACCCTTCAACATTGTAATCGGTGCCTATCATTTGCTATGGTCAACTTTGGTAGGCACCAAATGGTGCCTGCCAAATTTGACACCTTTTCCCTGGTCTTTATATACGCAAAGAGCACCTTACCAGAACCATAAAACACACCTTTCTTCTATTACTCTACTTTCTCCATATTAGAATTTCGGTCCAGAGATAGAGCATATCGCTATATATATTTATATATATCTGATGGAAAATCAAAGATATGTGGCTCTGCTTCTGATAATACTCATGATTGCAAGTTGCAGGTCAGCGGAAGCAAGAGCAATGGTTACTCCGAAGAAGATTCATGGCGGCTTACTTACGCGAGAACTTGGATATGCCAAATCCAAAGACTTCGTGACCGAGTCCAAGCGACTAGCACCGTCAAAACCAAACAGAAAAGGTACAAATTCAAACTCAAACTTATTCAAATTTTTAAAACATTATATTTATTAACATTTCACTAATGTAACTAATGGTTAAAAATGATAAAGTACCGATCCGTCGTCCGCCTCCTCGCCGCTCACCCCCAGCTTCAAGGCACAGTTAATCAATGTCATTTGGGTTGATGGAATTTCGGTGGAGCCACTGTAACTTTAAAAGGGACCGATCTTACTACCGACAAATGATGTGAAGCTTTATATTTAAAGAAATTATGTAACTTTCTTTTTTTTGTCAAAAAAAAAAAGTTTGAGTATTTTATTATAGTCACTTTTTTTAATTTATAAAATGTCATATGAATTATATAACTATTAATCTTTGTTTGATCTATTAGAAATATAACTAAAATGTTTGAGTATTTCATGGCTTATTTAATGTGAAAAAGTTGAGTGAAAAAAAGACAACACTTCATTTATATAACTATTAATCTTTACGTGATCTATCAGACATATAACTAAAATGTTAACAAAAACTAAAATTTAAAATAAATTATCTTATTTTATAAATTAGACATAAAAATAAAAATTTTTATTTTAATTGCCCATTATAAAAACTATGGATTTTTATATTTGTTTTCTAAGTTTTGAATGGTTAATCTATTTGTCAAAGCCCAAAATATTAATGTGATATTCATCCGTTATAAATTTTTATATATGTTTAAATATTAAGAGGCATTTTTATAAATTTAATTCATTTTAAATAACTAAAAATAAATGAAGCCTTTTTACATTGGTTTTTCCTTTAGTTACCATTAAATACCTCCGTTGCATAAACTTTGCTTTTAGAGATATCTCAATTTCATCTTTACTGGTAAGCAAACTCAACACATACATTGCTGTTAGGAGCACCACAGCACCAATTAAAAGAGCCAAAATTGGGAAGCTGCGGCAAAACAAAAAGAATATTTTGAATTTTGGAAAAAATTTAATATTCAAAAATTCATCTTAAAGCTGTTTTTGAAAGTGTTTCTTCCAATTAAAGATTTTTAAGTGTTTTGAAGTATTTTGAATTTTGGAAAATTTTCATATTCAAAATTTCATCTTAAAGTTGTCTTTGAAAGTGCTTCATCCGATTAAAGATTTTTAATGATTAATTATTAGGGCTCAATTATAGCAACCCTAATTATATAAAATTATATATTTATATACCTGATCATATAAAGAGTTTAGGCATTTAATTGTATTTAATTATTTTAGTATAATAAATTTTATCACACAAATTTTTTTTATTATATTTGAATGATTTATTAGGATGAAAATCAAATTATTTTTCCTAATTTTCCACAAGTATTAGGAATTGTAATATAATTGATAATTTTATTATAAAGTTTAACATAGATAAAGTCTTCTATTTTTATTGTTAAAAATAAAAATAAAATCAAGTCGAGCTAGATCAAGTCCATCTTTGAGCCATTCGAACCAATCAAGCCTCGGGGTGGACATGGGTCTTAGTAGAATGCTATCATACAAGCTCAACCCAACCTAACTCGGCCTATTACCAATCCTATGTTCACAATTCGACTTCTTAGAACTCCTATTTGGTTATTTTTACTGACATCTAAGTTAAAGGGGTCAATTTTCAGTTTGACGTCTTATATATTTGTCTCAAACAAAGTGGCTGATAGGGTGAAATAACCAAAAAGAGAAAGAAACTTGCATTAGTGTCGGACGTACCAACTTATTTACTTGAACCCATAAATATTTAAATAGTTAAGAAATAGTTAAGAAAACTCAAAAATTGTTTTACTTGTAATTTGGGTTCAATTATCAAAATAGTGATTAAATATGTCTTAAACTATTATAATTTTAAATTGTTTTTAACTATTATCACTTGTAATATATATTTTAAATAAATTAAATATGTCGTAAACATTATTCTCAAAATCAAAATTCAAAACTTAAATATATTCAAAGATTCATAAATAAAATAACAAATTAGATTGAATTTAGTTTGACCAAATTTAAAGTTAACAAATTCATTTAAATTTAAATTTAAATTCAAATTCAAGCTTACCAAATTTTTACTTAACGAACTATAATAAATTAATCAAACCTAATGATCTAAAATTAATATATTAAAATCAAAGTTAATCAAACTTAGAAAAAAAATGTATCACGTACATCTTTTATAAGTTTGACAATAGATTAAGACGAGTTGAATTTGAGGATGACCCTCTTATTAGATAGCTCGAGATTAGTTTAAAGTTTGGTTGAGCTTGAATCTAACATTTTGATTAAAAAATAATGTCATTTTAACCTTAATTTTCTTATACTTACAATACAAAAACAATATCATTATGAGATAATTTAATTTGCCAAATTGCATCCATAACCCAAGACTGGACAATTGAAGATTGGATCAAATAATGCATGAATCCTAGTCCAATCCAATAATGGAACTAAGATGATTTTTTAACAAAAGAGCATGAGCTTGTAGTGGACGTTGTTAATGTCAGGGTTACGTCTTGGTATACTCGTGGCTTGAAAACAGGGGGAATATTCCAAAAATCCTCACATTGTTTTAGTCTCTGACGTGAAAGCCCTTGCGTGTAAATATGTTGACTGATGAAGTGTCCAAGGACCTTATCCACAAACTTTGCAATAAATAAATAGGTTTTGCGGATGATATTATTTGGCACTGGGTTGGAACTGGGCAAACGGTACAGATGATTTCCTTCCAGAGACTCACACCCCTCTCCCTATATCGTTTATAAGGTTGACAAAGATTAAGATGAGTTGAGTTTTAGGACTCTCTTAATAGATTGCTCGAGATTAATTTAAAATTTAATTGAGTTTAAATCTAATTTTTTGATTAAAAAATAATAACATTTTAATCTTAGTTTTTTTATATTTACGGTACAAAAATAATATCATTTTGAGAAGATATCAAACTTTCAACCGCCCTTTTAGACCTAAACTTCATCAATTTATATTCAACTCGTTAACGTCAGACTAATGCCTCGTTTGATTATCAACCAATCAGCTATTTATTTTAGTTGATTGGTTGATTTTAACTGTTTGACTCTTCTAACAGCTAATAACATTATTTGGAGAGTAGCATTTTTATCAGCTGATTGAAACGGTCGAAAAAAAAAACGCTGCTACATATAAGTGTTTTCTTCTAGCAGCTAAAATTATATGTATCAAAACCCAACTGTACCTTTTCCTACAGCTAAAATTATTTGATCTAACACTCTCTCATCTCTAGCAAACAAGAGTGGCCTTTGTGGCCAACTGCTTCCTTGGGGCCTTCCCTCCTGTGGATTTTCTGGCAATTATCTACTCCACTCACGGACCCTATGCTTAAACCACCATATGATCTTTCATTCGAAACTTCTTTTTCTTTACACCATTCTTTCAATGATGCGTGCAAAATTTTGTGTGACATTTGATCCTTCGACGCTTGGTATAAGAATGGCAAACCTCTGCCAAATGCCCAAAATGGTGGAGTAAATATGGTCTCTAATGTGTTTCCATTCTGCTCCTACGATTCATAAAATTGACGAACAGAAGCATCAAACAAAAAGATCGAAACTTTTAGTAGAAAGATCAAGTGATAACTCCATCTCTAATTGTTTCGTTGGTGATGGTGTCTACGCGTGTATTTTCCTAACTTTTACCTGGTAATCAAACTTACCTCTTCTTCTCCATGTCTCTTCAAAAGACTTGTGGTTATGCAGAAAAATGGAAACTTTTATCTGAGAAGGAATTGAGACACGGAAAAAGAGATGGGAATTGAAATCCAACGAGAATTACAAGGAGGGTGACAATTTAAACAACCAAGAGCTAACATTTGCCTTTACGACTTCGCTTTTACGCCAAAGCACAAGAGGAAAGTGACGCAGAGATTAGATACTCATGTTTGTGTTTATTCGATGAGCATTTGATTGACGAAAATGGACATTCAAACTCTGCTTAAATGATACAAGACTACTTGTGTTTATCTGCCAAGAAATTTAAATTTTAATTAAAATTTAATTAAATTAAAAATAATTAATTTATTTTAATCTAAGATAACTTATTAATTTAGAAATTTAAGTAATTAATTAATAAACTGTCGTTTTAAAAATTGAATCAAAAATTAAACACAGAACAAGAAATTTAAGGTTTAAAGGTTCAATCGGTATTAAACTGTCATAAAATCTGTTAAAAATTTTAAAAATTTAAAATATAATTGTTCTTAAAATGGATTTTAATTGAAATATAAATTGTTAAATAAAAATTAGTTAATTTATAATAATTTATTAATTTATAAAAATTGATCGATTAATCAATTAACAGATTAGGTTTTAACAACAAGAGTTATTAAAGTAAATCGGACCGTGATTTAAAGTTTTTAAGATTGAACCAATCGAATTGGTTGACTTTTTTAATCATTGTAATAAACTAGCCAATTTTTAACAATAATAGTTATTAAAATAAATCAAACAAAAAAGCTAAAACTGAATCAAAAAATTAAACAATTTAAAATTTTTATGGTTGAACCGATCAAACTAATTAAATTTTTTAGTCGTTGACTTATAAAGGAAATGGAGGGGGTTATTATTATTATTATTATTATTATTATTATTATTATTAAATGTTCTATATTTTATTAAAGTTATAAATTTAATTTTTTAGAATTAAATATCTAAAATTTAAATTCTTATAAGAATATTCAACGAAATACTAAGATATATAATATTCATACCTTTATAATTTTTTTTAAAGTCGTGTCTTTATAGGTGATTTCACACATAAACACCAAATACTAAAAAGCTAATTTTACCAAACATTTCTAACAAACAGCTAATGCAATCAGCTGGTCAAATCAACTATTAGCTAATAACGAATGCAATAAGTTGTTTGCCAAATAGGGCTAAACCTAATTTAATTTGGCCAAAACTTATAACCTAAGATTAGAAAATTGCAGATTGGATCAAATAATGCACGAATCCGAGTCCAATCCATTAATGGAACTAAGAAGATTTATGAACAAAAAACATGAGCTTGTAGTGGACGTTGTTAATGTAAGAGTCACATTTTGGTATACACGCGGCTTGAAAACAGAGGTGCGAATTATATTCCAACGCAGAAATGTTACCTGTTTCCAGTAACAGAAAACAATCATTTTCTTACATACAACATTCTTACTTATACGTATCAACCAAGATAGGCGGAAGCATAACTGAAATAACTATACCTCTAAAGCTACCTGAAAAAGTTTGATTTATTGGTTAAATCTTATTGTCAAATGAAATGTTCACAAGATCCTCTTTCTGAACGAGGACCAGCACTCTATGCACAAGAATATTTAGAGACATGGGAACCATTAGGATAACCTACTCCACTTTTTCAACCACGCCGAAGCCATGATAAGAATAGAACATGTGACTTTTTCATCTGGAAAAGTTAGCTGCAGCCATGGCACACAATTGTTTCCAAACAGGGCTAACAAGTGCTACTTGGCAACTGTATACTGAAGTGTATTGTATATAATTTCTATGTCCCATCTTTCTTATCGCTTATAGAAAATCAATTCCCTACTACAATTTGTTTTGATAGCATCCTCCAGGATTTTAGCCTGGTCAAAGTCAACTGTAAAGGAAACCATAACAATGCCATCTTTACCAGTCTCATAGTCCTATCTGATGTCCTCAGCTTTAAATGATTGCAGCTGTGAAAACCAAGAACCATATCAAAATAACGTAATCATTGTCGTGAAAGATTACAAGGTTGTCAACTTCAATGTTGTAACATCATGAGGTGGCAACACGGCGGCACTTAGATGGAGAAACTTAAATGATGCAGCTTATCCTTATTGATAAGTTTGCATATGCCACATAACAGAATTTTAGGATGGGCAAAACATAATTCTAAGACATAATTTCCCCATGAAAAGTGCTTCTTTTTACAATAAAAAATTACTTTTCTTTCTCCCAAAAGTTCAACCAAACATGTGATTAATCTTCTAACCTCTCAAATTGTCATATTAATGGTATAAAATTTTCTTAAAATTAAAAAATTAACCTATAACTGTCTATTTATTGCTCAGCCCATTGTAAAGACAGCGGACAGCAAGAGAACACCACAAGAGTGGTGAATTGTTTTAGACTTCCGCTGTTAGTCTTTGACGTGAAAGTCCTTGCGTGGAAATATGTTGACCGATGAAGTTTCGCTCTCCCTGGTCTCTATATATGCAAAGCGCACCTTACCAGAACCATAAAACACAACACCTTTCTTCTATTACTCTACGGATAAATGCAGAATACTTTTATTATTTGAAAATTTAGAAAATTACAAGAAAAATTAGACCTAAAAATATACAAAATACTTTTATATCTCTCTTTTCGCTCACCTTACTTCTCTTTATTTTTCTACTCTATTTGCTCGGCCTACCATATGCTATGGTCAACTTTGGTAGGCACCAAATGTTGCCTGCCAATTTTGACACCTTCTCCCTGTCTTTATAAACGCAAAGAGCACCTAACCAGAACCATAAAACACAACACCTTTCTTCTATTACTCTACTTTCTCCATATTGCAATTTCAGTCCAGAGATATAGCATATCGCTATATATATATATCTGATGGAAAATCAAAGGTATGTGGCTCTGCTTCTGATGATACTCATGATTGTAAGTTGCAGGTCAGTGGAAGCAAAAGCAGTGGCTACTTCTACGAAGATTAATGGCGGCTTACTTCCGCAAGAACTTGGATATACCAAATCCAAAGACTTCGTGACCGAGTCCAAGCCACTAGCGCCGTCAAGAGCAAACAGAAAAGGTACAAATTCAAACTTGAACTTATTCAAATTTTTAAAACATTATATTTATTAACATTTTATTAATGTAACTAATGGTTTAAAATGATACAGCACCGTACCGTCCGCCTCGTCGCCGCTCGCCCCCAGCTCCAAGACATGGTTAAATCATTGTCATTTGGATCGATGGAAATTCGGAGGAACCGATTCTAACTTAAAAAGGACCGATTTTACTACCCACGAATGATGTGAAGCTTTATATTTAAGTTGGCCATGTAGGGATTTTAATCCCTTTAAAACCCAAGATCTATTCATATCAAATCATCAAGAATAAAATAAAAGTAGAAGCGTACCTGAATCTATTGTTAAAGTCTGTACTGAAGTTTTGCGATTTTGTCTTCTAAATTAGAGCGTAGCTCTTTTTTCCAGAGTTCTCTGTAATTCTCTGATTTCTCTCTGATGATGGGATTTCAGATAAAAAATTTGATTACGTTTAATTTGGAGACCATAGCCATTTATATTAGGGTAAAGCCTAATCTATTTTTTAGTTTGACCCATCATAAAACTAGAAATTATAAATCCAATCTCTACACATATAGAGCCCATACTTAAAATAGATGCATGAAGCCCAAATACCAAAAACATATTAGACCACTTTAATTAATTGGGCTCAACTTTTTATGACAACCTTTATATACAATTATACACATATAAGCGCACACGTTTGATTAAAAATCCTTACAATCTCCCACTTAGGCTCTATGTGTTACCTTAAAATTGTATATTAACCTTATGAGTACTCAAAATTGTGCTATCATTACTGTATGCATCTCCAAACAATCCGGTCCATTAATCATACCAACATAGGATCAAAGCGTCTTTCGTTACAATGAACGTAACTAGAACCATCAATGGTCACGTATGTTGATATAACCAAATGACACGGATCAAGCATGGATGTGTAGCATGGAAATTATAAGCAGCGTGATCTTAGCATGCTTATTTCCAACTGATCCAACCTTATACTTTAGTGAGATCAATTTTAAACAACTTCAAAGACAAAATAAACCAAATATCTTAAAACTGAAAATAATCTTAAACAACTTAACCAAAAGTTGTATCTAAAATGACAGTGAAAAATATCTAATCAAGAAAAGCATCTACAATACAAACTCCCACTGAAACTATATATCCTGAAAAGATGCAACACCCATATGAGCAGTGTGCTCATGAAAGATCTTGGGTGGCACTCCTTTAGTAAGCGGATCCGCAACCATGCAGTTTGATCCAATATGTTGTATAAACAACTGTTCACTCTGAACTCTCTCTTTAACAATTAGGAACTTGATGTCGATATGCTTCGACTTTGTCGAGCTCCTATTGTTATTGGAATATAGCACTGCAGAGTTATTGTCACAAAACAACTTAAGTGGTTTTTCAATAGAGTCTACAATGCGCAGCCTAGTGACCAAGTTTCGGAGTCATATCCCGTGGTTGGATGCCTCATAACACGCTATAAACTCCGCTGCCATGGTAGAAGAAGCTATAAGTGTTTACTTAGCAGTCTTTCAAGAAATAGCTCCTCCAACAAGCAGGTAGATATAGCCTGAAGTGGATCTCCTACTATCTTGGCATCCAACAAAATCGGAATCAGAATATTTGTTTTAGTTTTTATTTGTGATTTAATTGGTGTTTTGTATATATTTGTTCGTGAGTGATTTCTTTTATGTTATTTTGTGATCTATTCATCTTTTTGTTGTTTCGTGTTTAGAAAAAAAATTAAAAAAAATTATGGACGAAAGTAATTTCTTTTACAATTCATATTCTCAATCCTATAACAATGTTTGGACTGATCAACCTAACTTTTGTTATGGAT
>JANKYE010000225.1:1548818-1564896 GCA_032467995.1 Erythroxylum dillonii
ATAGGAAGATCTGGCTTTCTCAGACAAATTACCTGAAGAAGGTCTTGCGACGCTTCAACATACGGGACTGTAAGCCAATATCTACCCCACTTCCTGTTAATTCCAAGTTGTCCTCTGATATGACTCCTAGTAATGAAGCAAAGAGGATAGAGATGTCTCGAGTACCGTATGCATCAGCAATAGGTAGCTTGATGTTTGCCATGGTCAGCACCAGACCAGACATTGCACATGCAGTGGGAGTTGTAAGTCGGTACATGGTAAATCCTGGTAGAGAGCATTGGATAGCAGTGAAAAGAATCCTTCGTTACTTCAAAGGAACGTTGAATGCTGCATTATGTTACAGAGGATCAGATACAAGTATTTGTGGGTATGTTGACTCAAATTATGCGGGTAATCTTGACAGAAGCAAGTCCACCACCGGATATATGTTCTTACTTGCTAGCGGAGCTGTAAGTTGAGTATCTAAACTGCAGTCAGTTGTGGCTACATTAACAACAGAAGTAGAATATGTTGCAGGCCAGAGTGCTTTGCATCTTACAAAAATCCAGCCTTTCATTCCAAGAGCAAACATATCCGAGTGCAGTACCACTTCGTTCGTAAGAAAGTCGAGGAAGGGACAATTACTATGAAAAAGATCAACACAAAGCAGAACGTGACAGATTTCTTGACTAAGGTTGTCAATACAGATAAATTCATATGGTGTCGTTTCTCCTGTGACCTGATAGAGACGTAAGCAGTATGGAGCTGAGAGAGAAAGAATGGTCAAGATTAATTAGTATCTAATTCAATCTTTAAGTGGGAGAATGTTAGGAGACTCATCCCACATCGGTGGGATGAGAAAGTAAAGAAGGGAGTGAGACCTATAAAAGAAGGCTTACTCCTCCTCATTTAACACACCAAAACAAATATCCTCTTAAACAAATTAGAGGGTTAAATTTGTAATCCCTACTTTGTTATAGTGAAAATTCTTCTCTCTGTGGTTTTTACCCTATTGGGGTTTTCCATGTAAATCTTTTGTGTCTTTTAATTTCTTCTTTATTTCTTATATTTTTCAACATTTCCGATCGAGTCGAATCTAAGTTCAAGACCGACCGATTACTTTCGACAGATGTGAAGACTTATATTTAAAGAAGTTATGCAACTTTTCATTTTCGTCAAAACAATGTTTGAGTATTTTACTGTAGTGACTTATTTAATTTTAAAAAGTAATGTAAAAAAAGACAACACTTTATTTATATAACTATTAATCTTTATGTGATCTATCAGTCATATAACTAAAATTTTAACAAAAAAAATTAATAATTTTTTTAATTGGTCATCATCCTCTATTAAAATAAATACTTCCGCGCAAATGAGAAACTCTGGAAAGGCTTTATTTCTGATAATATATGGACTTTCCATGAAATTGTTAGCTTATGGAATTAAGAAATTTTGCATTCTGTAAATTAAGAGTCCAAATTCAAACTTTTTTTAAAAATAACAATTCTCAATTTGAGTTCAGGTTTGAGGCAGCTCAAGCTCCTCTTTCTTATATTTGTCTTCTAAGTTTTAAATAATTATTCTTTTTTTAATCTTTGATCAAGGTATCTACCGGTGGACTCAGTGACTCATCCCCTCGCTGATTGGAAGGCACTTCACAAGGTGGGACAGCTAGCTCAGGGATTTAAAGCTGCTTCATACCCAAAGCCAAAGATGATTAGCGGTGGATAAGTCTCTTACTACTCAACCACACCCTTTGGATTAATAATTATTCTTTTTTAATTAAGTTGTATTTTTATAAATTTAATTCATTTTCAGCTTCGGCCTAGGGCAAGTACAAAAAAGGCACCTACGGTACGGTATGGCCGTATGGGCGCCTTTGCATAAACTTTGCTCACAGGGATGTCTAGGCAAACTCAACATATATACTGCTAGTAAAGAGCAACACGGCACCGATTAAAAGAGACAAAAATGGGAGGCTGCGGCAAAACAAATAGAAAAAGGGGAAATTTTGATTTTATTAGTCCGAAATTGTAATCTCTTTTGTTCTTCTTATATACTTTTTAGGAGGCTTTATCATATTATTATTCAGTATTATTGGGGATATTTTGATACTTATTAATCCTTAAATTGTTAGGAGGATTGAATATTGATTTACTTCTTTTTTCAAAATAGTGCAGATTATTTTCCATCAATTATATAAATAATAAAAAACAATATTTACATTTATTTTTCATCAATGACTCATTAATCATATCATTTAGTAAATCGAACCGAAAAATTAATTGGTTCAAAATTTTTACAGTTGAAACCAATCAAACCGGTTGAATTTCTTAATTTAAATACATATCTATAAACTCGTCCGATAAAAAGAAGATCAAAATAGAAATACTTAGAAATGAAATTTTTGTCTAACTCGACCCAAAATTAATAGGTTGAGTTTAAGTTAATTAGACTTCAGAATTAGACTCAATCAAAATGTGTAATTCACTTTTTAAAATGATGCCGTTTAAATTTAACATTTTAAATAATGGGTTCAAAAAGTTCAATGCCACGACGAGGTCGTATTAGAAAATAAAATTAAAAGGATATTTCTTTTAATCATCCAAATAGACTCAAATTACATAACTTTGGCACCTTTTCATGTGAGATTTTTCCATATTTTGATAGTTTTAATACCCATAAATGGTCCAACATTATGTAATGAATAGATATAAATGTTCTGCTTTTGTGGTAAAAAATAAATGTGCTTGATCGGAACACATTGATATATGTTTTTTCTTGCAAATTTTTGGGTTCCTAAACTTATTTTTTCTTCTCAAAATATGCACTATCAATTTTGAAACTGAGAGTTTAGAAAAATTCCAAAATTGTAAAATTTTGAAGTAAAAACATCAGTGGCATGAGGTGTTCTGATTTCTTCCACATACAGTTTATTTGTTATTATAACATACATTCATGTTAAATATATGTTGAATTGACTTACATTTAGTATCGGAGCACATAACCTCTGCCTTGTTTTAATTTTTGGAAAATTTTTCATATTCAAAAATTCATTTTAGAGTTCTTTTTGAAAGTTTTTCTTCTAATTAAAGACAAAAATATTTAATTAAATGTTTTGAATTACCTCTACATTTTAAAAAATCAATTTTTATGGTGTTTTTATGATGCGGTTTAGTTTGACATTTGACGGGTCACAAATGGGGTCATTATGACCCTATTAAAGGTTGAAGAAGACTTTTTCACTAAACAGCGTTGTTTTGTGTGTTAGATTTAAAAGCAAATTTTGATGCAGAAGATTGAGGCTCAATCTCATACCCAAATAAGCTTCTATCAATTGAACTGAAGATGATATTCTTATTTATTGTGCGTTGAAATTATACTTGTATAAACATTCAACATGAATCGGGTTACCAATTTTTATCCACATAATTATTATGTCTATATTTTGGATTGTGAATATAATTTTGTGTAACCTGTTTTAGTGATTAATTATTAGGCTATGTCATAGCAAACCTAATTATATAAAATTATATATTTATATACTTAATCAAATAAAGAGTTGAGGCATTTAATTGTAGTTAATTATTTAGTATAATAAATTTTATCACACAAGAATTTTTTTATATTTGAATGATTAATTAATATAAAATATCATATTATTTTTCTTAATTTTCCCACAAGTATTAGGAATTGGAATATAATTGATAAAGTTTATCGTAAATATGTTTGAATTAAAAGTTTAGCCGCAAGTAATTTTTATGTCATTTAACTTATGTCTTTTAAGATATATTTACATTGGTACAACATATATATTGTTTGTTAGCCTCAATTTATTGATAAGTAGTATGTATATTTAAAAGATTAAAAGTTTGGTAAATGAGGAAGTACTTAACACTTTAGATTTTACTTATTTTGAAACTCATATAGACTATATAAAGGAAAAGTAGACCACCAAATCAAAGAGAAATTCTTTTAAAAAATAATAGATAGAATCCATATATATTTATATTTGGTCCACATAGGCCTAGCAATTAGGTTCGAGGTCAACTCGACCTGGTCCTACTTGACCTAAAGTCAATTGGTTATGTACAATTTGATCAAACCTTAGGTCTAATTTTTTTATAAAAAAATTGGGCCTCAAATTTAGGCTACCTAGACCCTTAACCTAAAGGTCAATAACTATAAAAAAACAACATTGTTGTGTGAAAAATAATGTTGTCTTCTATTTTATTATTAAACATAAAAATAAAATAGGTCAAGCTAGGTCAAGTCCGACTTTGAGTTATTTGGACCAATCAAATCTTGGGCTGGACTTGGATTCTAGAAGAAGCTATCATATTGAGCTTGGGCTTTCGCAAGCTCAGCCCGACCCAACACGACTATTACCAACCTTATTTCCCGAATCCAATTCCCTCGAATATGACTTGTTATAACTCCTATTTGGGTATTCTTACTAACATTTAAGATAAGGGATCAATTTTCGGTTAAACTTCTTATATATTTGTCTTAAACTACACGTCTGATATGGAAATAACTAAAAAGAGAAAGAAACTTGCATTAGTGACAAACGTACCAACTTACTGATTTGCACCCATGAATATTTAAATAGTATAATTTCATTAAAAACTTTATATTAATCTTAGTATTTTATAGCCCCGAGTAAAGTTAAAAAAGAATACCTATTTCTATCTATTTTTAGGCTCTTATAAAGAATAAAAAGAAGCAAAATATGAGTTTTTGTTGCTTTTTATAAGGTCAATGGTAGGACTCTATTTTACTTCATTTTATTTTTATGAAAGTAAAAATGAGTCTTATTTTACTATTTATGATGATGGACCCAAAGTGGGTGTCTAGGCTACCCTTGCCCAGGGTCACTTAAACTATTATCATTTTTAAATTGTTTTTAAGTACAATCATTTGTAATATATATTTTAAATAAATTAAATATGTCTTAAACATTATTCTAAAAGTAAAAAATCAAAGCTTAAATATTCAAAGATTCATAAATAAAAATAATAAATTAGATCAAATATAATTTGACCCAATTTAAAGTTAACAAATAAATTTAAATTTAAGCTAAAAATCAAAATCAAGCTTAACGTATTTTTACTAATGAACCATAATAAATTAATCAAATCTAATGATTCAAAATTAATATATTAAAATCAAATTTAATTAAAATTGAAAAAAAGTAAGACCTAATCCCTTTCTTGTATATCGTTTATAATTGAGTTCATCTTCAATTCTACTTGACGTTCTTAACAGACAGCTGGAGATTAGTTTAAAATATGATTGAGTTTGAGTCTTGACATTTTGATTGAGTTATTGTTTTAGTTTGAAATTATCAAACACTTTGAGTGTTGACATTTTGATTGAGTTATTGTTTTAGTTTTACTTCTTAAAATAATATCATTAAATCAACCGACCTTTTAGACCTAAACTTCATCAGTTTGTCTTTGACGTCAAAGTCCTTCAGCGGAAATGTTGACCGATGAAGTTTCGTAGAAACTCACACCCCTCTCCCTGGTCTCTATATATGCAAAGAGCACCTTACCAGAACCATAAAGCACACCACTTTTCTTCTATTAACCTAGTTTCTCCACATTGGAATTTCAGTCCAGAGATAAGAGCATATCGCTATATATGTTTATATAATTCTGATGGAAAATCAAAGATATGTGACTCTGCTTCTGATAATACTCATGATTGTAAGTTGCAGGTCAGTGGAAGCAGGAGCAATGGCTACTACAACGAAGATTAATGGCGGCTTACTTACGCGAGAACTTGGATATACCAAATCAAAGGAGTTAACCGTGTCCAAGCCAAGAGGACCATCAGGACCAAACGGAAAAGGTATAAATTCGAACTTAAAACTTTTTCACAAGAAAATTTGAATTCGTCCTAATTGATAATAAATAGATGTCAAGTCGGTAAAAGAAAATTCAAAGTTTGTTTTTTTTTAATTAAATTTTAGTTTAAACTTATAAATTCGTATTTACCTTTTTAAAAAGCTTATATACAATTTTAATAATATAAATTTTCTTTTTCAAATATATGTTCATATTAAAAGCCATATATACATTTTAAAAATTTAAGAATTATTTAATTTTTTATTTCATGCATTTAAATTTAAAAACAAAAGATCTTTAAAGTAAGATATGGAAGTTTGGTACTTAGGAGAAGAGATTACGTATATATTATAAGATATTATTTCATAAAAGGATTAACGAATTAAATTATTATTTTAATATGTTTATTTAAGTTTTTAATTTTAAAACTTTTTTAATTTTTAAAACATTATATTTATTAACATTTTATTAATGTGACTTATGGTTAAAAATGATAAAGGACCCAAAAACGGTGACTAGCTCCAAGACAAAGCTAAAGGAATGTCTTTTAGATCAATGGAATTTTGGTGGAGTCGATTCTATCTTTAAGACGGACCGATTTTACTACCAACAAAGGATGTGAAACTTTATATTTATAGAAATTATGTAACTTTTAATTTTCATCAAAATATGTAATGACTCGTATACACCCATGAAGGGTATAATAGTCAGTATTCTTGAAATAACTACAAAAGGTAGTTATATGAAGAATGAAATGTTATATATATATGCATCTATGTGCATGTTTGTGGTTGTTCTTCATCTATCAATTGTACAGAAAAACAAAAGAAGATTTCTGCAATTAAAGTTGGTGACAAACATTCTTTAACCGGTGAAACTACAATAATAATTCAAGTATGTGACTTGCCGGAGTACTTATCTGAGGGTACCAAGGAGAGATTATAAACTTTTTGTAAGTGTTGTGAAAACACTCTGTACTCTTGTAACCTTACTTAATTCTTCATACTAGTTGAAACCACAAAGTGCGGAACATTGGATGTAAATAGCATTAAAGCCATTGAACTAAGTAAAAAATAAGTGTCCTTACTTTTTTGCAATCTTTAATTTATGCAAGATTAACAAATTCTTTATCAATCTTTATTGTGAAAGACAGCAGTACAACACAAAGAACTTAACAAAATTAGACATTAAAATAAAAAATTTTATTTTAATTGCTCGGTATAAAAACTATGGATTTTTATAGTTGTCTTCTAAGTTTTGAATGGTTAATCTATTTGTCAAAGCCCAAAGTATTTATTTGATATTCACCCAAACTACGAGTTCATCGTTATAAATAGATGCATATGCTTAAATTATATTTTTTAAATTAAGAGGTATTTTTATAAATTTAATTCATTTTAAAGAACTAAAAATAAATGAAGCCTTTTTATAGGGGTTTTTCCTTTACTTACCATTAAATACCCCGTTGCATAAACTTTGCTCTTGGAGATATCTCAATTTTATCTTTACTTGTGATCAAACTCAGCATATACATTGCTGTCAGAGAGCACCACGACACCAATTAAAAGAGACGAAATTGGGAGGCTGCGACAAAACAAAAAGAAAAAGGGGAAGTTTGTTGAGTGAGCTAAATATCATACAAGAATGAACTGCACAAACTACACTTTCATTCAGCAAAATAATGCCTTTTATAGGCCATTACATCAACAGAAAGACCAAGATAAAAGGACCATGTCTAAGGATAGCAATGGGTAAAGTTTGTTTCGGGTATTACTCAACCCATCTCTATATCCATTTTTTATGACTCAACCTATATTTATATCTATATCTATCGGTTTTTATAATTTACTACCCATATTCAAATCCATTAGATTGTTTGGGTTTTTAGACATCCATTGAGTTGTATAGAACATAAAAATATAATTTCTAAATAGAAAATATAAAGAGTAGATTTTTGCGAACGCTCCAATTCAAAATTACTTTAATAATAATAAATCAAGATTTTGATTTGCATGTCTTAAAAATTATAGAATTGGAATAATAAAAATTATAATGTCTAGTGCAAAGAAACATATATTTTTCACAATAAAAAATTGGAACAAAGACTGAAATATTCAAAGCTTCAAATTATCTTTGCATGAACTCCACAACATTCAAAACTCCATCTCCATATCATTTGCATTATTTTCATCATATAAGAAAATATAATATTATGAAAAAGGTGAGGACTGAGGTGTAAAGTGGGATTTTAAAGTTGTTTCTTCTCATAAAATATTAATATTTTATTATATTTAACCATAAATATTCAAGAAAAAATAGAGTTAATAAAAAATAGGTAGGATATAGGTATCCATCGGTTCGAGTTATCACTAGATCCATATCCAAATCCAAATCCATATCTATTTTTCAGCATCCATTTAAAATCTAATATTTAGCCTCCATGTCTATTTTTTTGGGCCGGGTAGCGCATATATTAATCGGGTTGAAAATTCACAGTCATCCTTAACCACATCTCATGATTAAATTACTTCTAGTTTGACTCTAACTGAAAATAAATGCCATTGAAGAATAGGGCAAAATAAAACAGTAACTTAAAAAATCTAACACCCTCCCTTAAACTGAAATTACTTTCAATTTGACATCAAACTGAACTCTTCATATTGTATACCCCAAGAGCACTTCTCAGCTTTGTGATTGCAGCAATTTTGAGGGGCTTGATGAAGATGTCTGCAACTTGGTCTTCACTTTTGCAATTAACTACATCAATTATTTCTTCCTTTGTGAGATATCTTAGGAAGTGAAACTTGACATCAATGTGTTTACTCCTTTTATGTAAGACTGGATTTTTTGAGAGTTTGACTGTAGAGTTATTATCATAATAAAGTAGAGTGTGACCTTTTTTTCGAAAATGAAGCTCACCAATAATATTTCTAATCCATATTGCTTGGCAAGCACAAGAGGTTGCGGCTACAAACTCAGCTTCTGTGGTTGGCAAGGTGACAATTTGTTGCTTTTTGGACTACCATGATACAACTCTTGACCCCAGCAGAAACACAAATCCAATTGTACTTTTCCTATCATTTGGATCACCGGTAAAATCACTATCTGAAAACCAATTAAATTTGTCTGCCCCCCTTTCTTGTAGAAGATTCCAAATTCAACAGTGCCTTACAAGTACCTAAGAATTCTTTTGGCAGCCAACAAATGCTCCTCTTTTGGTTGCTCCATGTATCTACTGATAAGGCTAACAACATACATAATGTCTGATCTAGTGGCTGTTAAGTACATCAAACTCCCTAAAATTTGTTTGTAATGGGTGCTATCGATCTTCTTTCCTGTTGGATCTTTCTCAAGCTTCAACCCCTTCTCTGGAGGAGTGTTGGTAGCATTGCAATCCCCATGCCAAATCTATCTAAAATTTCATAGGCATATTTCTTTTGTGAAATGAAAATCCCAGCAGCAAGTTGTTTAACTTCTATGCCCAAGAAATAATGCATTAACCCAAGATTAGACATATCAAATTCCTTCATCATGAACTCTTTAAATTTTTCAAGCATTCCTTCATCATTCCCAATAAAAATTAGATCATCCACATATAAGCATACAATAACAATGTTACGGCCATTAGATTTTACATAAAGAGTATGCTCATAAAGACATTTCTTAAAGCCAGCCTTTATGAAATAGGCATCTATATGGCTATACCAAGCTCTTGGGGCTTGTTTTAGCTCGTATAATGCCTTTCTTAAACTATACACCATATGCTCACATCCATGTTTCACATATTCAGGAGGTTGATCGATAAATACTTATTCTTGTAGGTCCCCGTAAAGAAACGCTGATTTTACATCCATCTGAAAAATTTGCCAAGAGCTTTATGCTGCCAGTGCCACCACCAAACGAATTGTATCAAATCTGGCCACTGGTGCAAAAACTTCCTTGTGATTCACTCCAAATTGTTGCTTGTATCCCTTAACCACCAATCGCGCCTTATATTTGTCAATATCGCCATTTTCTGTAAATTTTGTCTTGTAAATCCATTTCACCCCGATCGTCTTTTATCCTCTAAGTAGATCAACCAGTTACCATGTATTGTTTCATTCAATGGTAGTGATTTCCTCATCCATAGCTCTTTGTCACTTGGACTCCTTGGCAACTTCTTGAAATGAAATGGGGTCACAATATGAAAATAAGGCAAAGTGAGTTAGATGATCTTCACTTTAATCAATTCTAGTTACTTTATAGTCATTCATCTATACTGGTCTCCTTCTATTCTACTGCGATCGAGGTCGTTCTTCCTTAATTTGTTGAATTGGGCATTCGGTTTGTGGGTTCCTTGGACAATCTTCAGTAGTGGTTGCAGGCTGGGAATGTTCCTCCTCCTCGTCAAATTCTGCCAGGATTGTTCCAGCTGATTTATCTTCCCATGTCCAGAAGTTTTCTTCATCAAACACCACGCCACGACTGATAATGACTTTCTTTGTGTTAGGATCATAAAGTTTGTAAGCTTTGCCTGCTCGCTAACACTAAGAAAAATACATTTTCCAACTTTGTCTTTAAGCTTAGTTCTCCTTTAATATGGAATGTGAGTGAAGCTGATACAACAAAAAATTATAAAATGATCAACATTATGTTTACGTCCGCTCTAAGCCTCTTCTGGTGTGATGTTTTGAACAACATATGTTGGGCTTCTATTTAAAACATAAATGCTCCATTATACTGCTTCGGACCAAAAATTCTTCAGAACATTGCTTCTCTTTAAGAGAGTCCGCACCATATTCAAGATAGTACGATTTTTCCTTTCACTAATACCATTTTGTTAAGGAGAGTAGGCTATTGTAAGTTGTCTTTTAATCTCATGAAATTCACAAAAATCTACAAACTCTTGTGAGTTATACTCTCCACCCCGGTCACTGTGTAGAATCTTTATTGAACTATCAGCTTAACAATGGCCTTGAAGCTTTTAAAGGCTGCAAAAGCTTCAGATTTGTCCTGTAAGAAGTAAACCTATGTTTTTTGACTAAAGTCATCAATGAACGTCACGAAATAACATTTACCTCCATTGGATTTTGGTTTTATGGAACCACACAAATCAAAATGGACCAGTTCTAGTCATTGTTTGCCTCTTTGAGATCCTCTAGTTTGAAAGTTGTTATGAGTTTACTTCCTAATAACACAATCTTCACGGACTTTTGTAGGAGAATTAAATTTGGGAAGTCCAGCCACCATCTCCATTTGTGAAGAGTTTTTAGTCCTAAAAAATTTAGATGTCCATACCGATAATGCCACAACCATGCTGGGTTGGACACTTTTCCAGTAAAGCAACAAGGACTAACTTTTTGGAGATGCAACGGAAACATTCTGTTTTCAGTCATGTTGACTTTAGCAATCAAACCCAATTTGTCATCTTGAATTCTACATACTCCATTTTTAATGACAATTTCGTAGTCCTTCTCTTTCAGCTGGCCAATACTTAGCAAATTGGTCTTCAAATATGGAACAAAAAGGACATCGGAGATTATTTGAGTAGGGTTTCCTTTAGTTTGAATAGTTACCTTCCCTTTTCCCATAACCAAGACTTTAAAGCAATCACCAAACTTCATCGTATCTCGATAGCATTCATTAAGAGTGGAGAAATACATCTTATCTCTGCTCTATGATTGCTGCAACCAGTGTCAAGATACCACAGATTCTTATTTGTTTCTTCTTTCGCATAGCAGACCATTAACAAGGGTATCTCCTCCTCCTTTTCATTTGCTTCTGCAAAATTACACTTTTCTCCACGTTTCTTATTTAAATTTGTGTGGCATTTAGAATGGTAATGGCCATACCCGTGGCACCGAAAGCATTCAATATTAGTTTTATCTTTGTCTGTAGACTTTTGTTTTTTTTTTCTTTTTTGTCATTTGAACAATGGCCTCAATCATTTCTCCATAGACTCCCTTTATCGGCATTGTCATTAGAATCTCTACCCTTCCACTTGCTTCTATCATTGTTGGTAGTTACTTGCAAAGCTTACTCCGCATTATCTTGCTGGATTAATTTGTACTCATGAATCAACAAGGAATTTTGCAGCTCATCAACGGAGAGAGTGTCAAGATCCTTTGGTTCTTCAATGGAACAAATAATGAAGTTATATTTTGGCAGCATAGATCGAAGGATCTTTTCAACAATAACAATATTCTCTAGCTTGTCCTTATGAATCCACATCTTGTTTGCGATTGCCATCATTCTTGAAAAGTAGTCTGTAACAGAGTCACCAGACTTCATGCGTAAAGTCTTGAATTCACCAAGGAGATTTTGAAGTAGTGCCCACTTTGCCCTCACATTTCCTTGATAATTGTTCTTCATGGAGTCCCAAATCTGCTTTGAGGTGTCTTTCTGAGGAATTGTTTCCAAGACTGTGTGATCAATGGCTTGGAAAAGATAATTTTTTGCCTTCAGGTCCTTTAACTTCATTGTCCCAATCTCTGCATTTGACACTACTGTGCATGCTGCTGATTCTGGTATGCCGTCAGAAACAACTTGCCAATACACCTTTGATCGCAAAAAAAATTCCATTAGCATGATCCAATGATCATAACGACCATCAAAGCAGGGAATCGCTGGTTGCACAAAGTTTCTAGAAGCCATAAGCTTTCACATTGCTGTTGCTAGTTGTCTCTCCCTCACGTGTTTCCCTCACAGGTGTTTGGCTCTGATACTACTGTTGAGTGAGCTAAATATCATACAGGAATGAACTACACGAACTAAACTTTTATTCAGCAAAATAATGCCTTTTATAGGCCATTACATCAACAGAAAGACCAAGATAAAAGGTCCACGTCTCATGATTAAAGATAAAAGGTCCATGTTTCATGATTAACTAACTCCTAGTTTGACTCTAAATGATAACAAATGCCACTGAAGACTAGGACAAAATCAGTAACTTAAAAATATCTAACAAAGTTTTGATTTTATCGATCAAAAATTGTAATATCTTTTGTTCTTCTTATATATTTTTAGGAGGCTTTATTATATTATTATTCAGTATTATTGGGGATATATTGATACTTATTAATCCTTAAATTGTTAGGAGGATTAAATATTGATTTACTTCTTATTTTCAAAATAGTGCAAGTTATTATCCATCAATGATAAAGAAAACAATATTTATAGTTATTTTTCATCAATTACTCATTAATCATATAATTTAGTAAATCGAACTAAAAAATTAATTAGTTCAAAATTCTTACAGTTGAACCAATCAAACCGCTTGAATTTCTTAATTATTATAAATATCACTTAAGTACATATATCTGAACTCATCCGATAAAAAGAAGACTAAAATAGAAATATTTAGAAATAAAATTTTTGTCTAACTCGACCCAAAATTAATAGGTTGAGTTTAAGTTAATTAGACTTTAGGATTGGACTCAATCAAGATGTGCAATTCACTTTTTAAAACAATGTTGTTTAAATTTAATATTTTAAATGATGAGTTTAAAATGTTCATTGCCTCAATGAGGTCGTATTAGAAAATAAACTTAAAACGATATTTCTTTTACTGATCCAAATAGACTCAAATTACGTAACTTGAGCACCTTTTTCATGTTCAAGGTTAAGATTGAGGCTAGAACTCATACCCACGTAAGGCACAGAGTGAGCCTCTATTAATTGAACTGAAGATGATATTCTGATTTATTGTGCGTTGAAATTATATTTATATAAACGTTCTAACATGAATCAGGTGATCAATTTTTATCCACATAATTATTATGTCTATACTTTGGATTGCGAATATAATTTTGTATAACATATTTTAGTGATTAATTATTAGGGATATGTCATAGAAACCCTAATTATATAAAATTATATATTTATGTACTTAATCATATAAAGAGTTGAGGCATTTAATTTTAGTTAATTATTTTAGTATAATAAATTTTATCACACAAGAATTTTTATTATATTTGAATGATTAATTAGCATAAAATATCATATTATTTTTCCTAATTTTCCCACAACTATGAGGAATTGGAATATAATTGATAGTTTTATTATAAATTTTAACATAAATCTGTTTGAATTAAAAATTTAGCCACAAGTAATTTTTATGTTATTTGATTTATGTCTTTTAAGATATGTTTATATGGTACAACATATATATTGTTTGTTAGCCTCAATTTATTAATAAATAGCATGTATGTTTAACGGATTAAAAAATTGGTAAATGAAGAAGTACTTAATACTTTGGATTTTACTGATTTTGAAACTCGTATAGATTATATAAAAAAAAAGTAGACAAATAAATCAAAGAGAAATTCTTAAAGAAATAACAGATAAAATCTACATATATTTTATTTGGTCCATGCAGGCTTAGCAATTAGGTTCAAGGTCAACCCAACCTGGTCCTACTTGACCTAAAGTCAACAGGTTATGTGCAATTTGACCTAACCTTAGGTCTATTTTTTTTTAAAATCGGCCCCCAAATTCAGGCTACCTAGACCCAACCTGACCTAAAGTCCAATAAATATTTTAAAAAATGACATTGTTGTGTGAAAAATAACATTGTCTTCTATTTTTATTGTTAAAAATAAAAATAAAATAGATCAAGCTAGGTTAAGTCCGACTTTGAGCTATTTGGACCAATCAAACCTCAGGCTGAACCTGGGTTCTAGTAGAAACTATCAGATCCCAAGCTCAGCTTGAAACCAACCCGACTATTACCAACCCTATTTCCAGAATCCAATTCACTCAAATATGACTTGTTACAACTCCTGTTTGGGCATTTAAGTTAAAGGATCATTTTTCAGTTAAACATCTTATATATTTGTCTCAAACTAGAAGTCTGATATGGAAATAACCAAAAAGAAAAAGAAACTTGCATTAGTGACAAACTTACCAACTTACTAATTTGCACCCATGAATATTTAAATAGTACAATTTCATTAAAAACTTTATATTAATATTGGTAGTTCAATAATTGTTTTACATATAGTTTAGGTTCAATTATAAAAATAGTGACTAAATGTGTCCTAAACTTAGGGTAGTTCTTAGGATTTTATAGGCCCCGAGTAGAGTAAAAAAAAAAAGGTCCCTATTTTTATCTATTTTTGGGCTCTTATAAAGAATAAAAAGAAACAAAATATGAGTCTTTTGTTGTTCTTTATAAAGTCAAGGATGGGCCTATTTTACTTCATTTTATTTTACATGAAAATAAAAATGGACCATATTTTACTTCATTTTATTTTTTAGAAGAGTAAAAATGAGTCTTATTTTACTATTTACGAGGATGAGCTCTAGGCGGCTGGATACCCAAGCTACCCTTGCCCAGGGCTGGCCTGGTTAAACTATTATCATTTTTAAATTGTTTTTTAAGTACTATCATTTGTAATTTATATTTCAAATAAATTAAATATGTCTTAAATATTATTCTAAAAATAAAAAATCAGAACTTAAACATTTGAAGATTCATAAATAAAATAATAAATTAGATTGAATTCAGTTTGACCCAATTTAAAGTTAACAAATAAATTTAAATTTAAACTCAAAATCAAAATCAAAATCAAGGTTAACGTATTTTTAATTAACGAACTATAATAAATTAATCAAATCTAATAATTCAAAATTAATATATTAAAATAAAATTTAATTAAACTTGAAAAAAATAAGACCTAATCCCTTTCTTGTATATCATTTATTGGTTTGACAGTAGATTAATTCGAACTGAGTCCATCTTCAATACTACTTGACCTTCTTAATATTCAGCTGGAGATTAGCTTAAAGTTTGATTGAGTTATTGTTTTAGTTTTACTTCTTAAAATAATATCATTAAATCAACCGATCTTCTAGACAAAACTGAACTCGTTCACTTCAGACTAAACCTAATTTAATTTGCCAAAATGCATACCTAACCTGAGACTAGAAAATTGCAGATTGGATCAAATAATGCACGAATCCCACTCCAATCCAATAATGGAACTAAGAAGATTTTTGAACAAAAGAACATGAGCTTGTAGTGGATGTTGTTAATCTAAGTGTCACATCTTGGTATACACGTGGCTTGAAAACAGAGGTGCGAATAATATTCCAAAAATCCTCACATTGTTTGACTCTTCCACTATGTCTTTGACGTGAAAGTCCTTGCGTGGTAATATGTTGACTGAGGAAGTTTCGCAGAGACTCACGCCCCTCTCCCTGGTCTCTATATATGCAAAGAGCACCTTACCAGAACCATAAAACACAACACTTTTCTTCTATTACCC
>JANKYE010000225.1:1689773-1700349 GCA_032467995.1 Erythroxylum dillonii
AAACATAAATGAAAATATATCTAACCAAATCTTTTATATAGATTATAACATAAGTAAAACAAATATAAAAAATAAATATTAAAATATTAAAAAAAATCAAATAATATTATATAAAAAATAAGTTTGTGAGTATTGTGAAAATTATGTATAAAATATAAGGGCAAAATAAACTAAAGAATAGACTAATTAATTGATAAGAAAAATTTAACTAAAAAAGTAATAAGAAATTTCAAATTTGAACTTCTTAAAAAGTTATATACCTACAAAAAGTCATATCTTTTAAAAATATATTTTTTATTTTACAGCCAAACACTTATTTTCTTAAAAAAGACTTTTGTAGTAAAAAAAAAGTAATTATTGACCTCTCAAAAGTCCGTCCAAGCAGTCACTATTTAGCCCTTTAGGTTTAAAAGTATCGAGTAGATTGAATTTTAAACAAAACTAGTTTGATCAAACTAAACTAGTCCATTTAACTAATCCGACCATTCAAGACTTGACTATTATTAACTTGAAATCAAATTTAAACTAAATCAACTAGATCAGATCAAATTTACTAGTTAACTGTTTTGATCTATGAGTCCTCCCGAGGACAATGAAAAGTACACCAAAAATAGTCCATTTTTGCAGAGCAGCCAACAGATTGACAGAGACAGGAGGAGAAGAATAGATTTACATTGCCATTTACATCTCATATTTACAAGAAAATTGCCTTCCCCTACAAAATTCTTAATCATAACTGTGAGAATTGTTCTTTCCAATCCCCTCCTAACTGTGATTACTACCCTCAGCAGTAGATAGATAATCTATACAAAAGCAAATACATGACCTACATGACCATCATTTTAATTTCTGTATCTCTAACTGAAACTATATCCATCTTTCTTGATCTGTTTTCTTCTCTTTTCTTTTGAACATCAGTCAAATCCAGGATTTTCCATAACCTTTTCCATCCCAGTAATCAGTGAATGGCCTTATTAGAGTCCATGGAAGTGAAAGAAAGAAAGATCTAGTTAACCAGAAAAAAGTTCTGATGACAGAGATCTCAAGTTCTCTCCTCACTAACCTTGATCACTTCCAGGACTGTTGCATTGCAGAAGAAACATCTCTGGCAATTCAAAAGATGCCTGGTTATGCAACTGTAACAGGACGTATGGGAACACGGGGCAAACTTCGCATCTGTTTTACATGTGTAACAGATGCAGCAGATGTCTTCAACATCAGTTTCTCCTGTAAATTTCAACCTTTCAAGTTGTTGCGTCTCGATCCGACTAATAAGCAGGCTTAAGAAATTCTCAAGTTGCCCAAGTTTCCCGACATAAGCATCTCCACTGGACGATCCAGCCTAGTAAATATTGGCAATGGAATATTTGAGAGAACATATCAAGGAAACAATTGAGCATGAAACTGTGAATTGCGAAATAAGAACCCTCAGGTAAGTACATATAAACTGATCTAACAAGAATGTTTGGACATTTTTAGCAACCTTAAGAAAGAAAAACCTGAAACTGGTATTAATGAAAGAAATGTTGAAATGAATGCCACAACATGGTGGCTAACAATGATACAAGCAATATATATTGCAGAACACTATGAAATAGAAAGGCTACAGTTCCATCAAATGTTGATTAATCATCTCCCATCACATGAAGTTTGACCAAAAAGGTCAAAATTCTGTGAAGGAAGAAGATGCCTTTATCCGCCTTTATTAGGCTAAAACAAGGACAGATATGCACAATGACTTTCAGGACATTAATCTGAACATCCTAGTGCCAAAAGAGCAATTTCAACCTTTAACAACAAAATAAACCACAACTTTTTTGTTAACGAGAAAATGCATCCAAAACATAAAGTTTTCAACTATAGAGTCATCTTCACCATGCAGAGGCATAAATTAGATGAAAAAGGTCCAAGCTGCTTGCAGGTCCTGCACAAATCAAATGCAACTACAAATTTGGTGGTCATGTGTAGAGGGTAATAAACAAGGTATCCTCATCATCATTATATGATAATCGCACAAAACTAATTACAAATTGGAGTTGACAAAAAACTAACCCAATTGTACTCCAACAGGTACTGAAATCCACAGTGCACTGTATCAGGACAATCCATGCTTGTGAAGACATCCAGAACGTCATTCTTCCGTCCACTTTCCATCTCTGTACTTTCATCCAGCAAATTTATCATGATCCCTACAAGAGGTGCCAATATCATGCCCCGGTTTACTTTTTCCATAGATTGACCATGTCGTCTAAGTGACCTGCACATAAAATGCCACTAGTGAGGGAGGATGTAACTAATAGTGCTCTTAACAGTTTATCTCTCTTAACTAAAAATTAAAATACAAAGAAAAATTATCACCAAAAGAAGACCCCATATCTCATCCAACTTTGAAACTGGACAAAACATTGAAGCCCACAAAGATGAAGGAAAATTTCAAAAGAAAAATAATTTCATTGATATGATCCAGTTTCTTCTATAATGTTCATCAAATCTCCAATTTTTGATGGGTCTATAACACATTTTCAGAAACATCTATATTAAACATGAGGAAATG
Organism: Erythroxylum dillonii; assembly: GCA_032467995.1. NCBI lineage: Eukaryota > Viridiplantae > Streptophyta > Magnoliopsida > Malpighiales > Erythroxylaceae > Erythroxylum > Erythroxylum dillonii. Next base: position 1,692,328 of record JANKYE010000225.1, read on the forward strand.
GAGTGAGAGGGTGGCAGGAAAAAGAAAGATCATTTTCATGGGAAGGAAATTTACAAGTCAAAAAACTCGGCATCTGCAGCAGAAGTAATGTTGTTAAGAATAAAGACTATTAATTCAGTTAGCCTCCGAAGATTTGTATCACTTCCACACAGAAATGCTTGAGGGATCTCATGGGTACAGAACTCCAAAAGCCTAGCTAGATTGCAGGAAAGATCGTATATTACACAACATTTTCTCTGCTGAAACTCCAAAACCTGCAACAAGAGACAAAAGTCAACAGAGCAGGATGGGCGATAAAAAGATTAAAACTAGTGTCGAACAGTTAAGCAACCAAGTAAACTTGTCCAAGTAATACTAAACAATAATCACTGCATCCATCAGACTTGCAAGAAATATTGTAATTGTATATGCAGAACCAGATACCAATCACCCATCCAGATCAACATAGGTAACATTAAATATCTGACATAGAAGAAAATTACTTGCATCAATATAACATACAATTGTATTTGCGGCACTCAAGCCATTGGCACTAAACAACTAAATCATATTACAATTTATATGAGATCTCTGGCTCTTAATTTCTCCAATCTAGTTTCGTTGTCCCTCGGTGATTAGATAAACTTCTCTTTAAAAGTTAAAAAATTCAAAATAAAAAAGCAGCAGTGCAATCAAAGATCAGGGCTGAGATAATTTACTTGGTACTTTTCCTGCATTTCTCGAATTGAAACAGAGAATTCAGTCATTGTCCAACTGAGGGTATTAAAGAGGCGATTCAGAAAAGCAGAGAATAAATCTGCATTATTGATGCAGGCTTCCTGTAACAACTTCTGCACAAACAAAAGCCCATAGCAAGCCCATTGGTTAAGCAGAAAGAAAAGGTTGCAAAATTAAACAAAAAGAAATTTGATATAAAACCTGAAAAACAATGGATGAGGAGGAGGAGGAGGATGATTCTCCATGTTTTGAAGAAACCTTGCACAACCGCAAAAGGATATTGGTCACTGGGATCCAAGATCTATTATCAAAAGCTGTCAATAAACCTTTTGGCATCCTTTGTGTGGCTGCTTCATTGTTCTCAAAAGCAGTCAGATATTCCTTGTACTGTACTAGGACTGATATAGATTGGAGAAGCAGATCTTTAAGATCTGCATTCAATATCCTTGCGTCATTGAAGTGAGTAACTACAAAAGTAACCTACAAATGACAGAAATAAATTAATGCTTAATATTCCTAAAATATAGATATTTTATTAGCCCATTAATGATAAAACTTTACCCAAACAGGAAAAAAGTACCATATACAACAGCTATAAAAAAAATTAAACTGACAAGTCATCAGGTTGCATCTCTTAGAACATCATAAACATGTAATTGACTTGGCTAGTTGAAAGAAAGAAACAAAGGAAAGGTTTTTTAAGTAAGAGTTCAACAGATCCAGCATTTGAATGACGTCAGCTCGGAAGTAACAGCTAATGAAAGAAGAAGAGCTGCATTAAGTTTAAGATCTAGAAGAGTGTTAGGACATTAGATTGACAGGAGATTTAGAAGGCACAACACACCTAGTCTTGCTGTTGTGGAGAATCATTTTATTGTACTCAACAGTATGAGAGTATGAAAATTACTCCCTCTCAACAGAGGTCTTGAGAACTTTATACCCTAATTGACACCCAATAACACTAACCAGCAACCAAAATTTAAATAAACAAATAATAAACACAAGGAAGAAAGCAAGTTGGAGACGCTTACAAATGACGCCAGTCCTTGCTTAATAAATATTGCAGAAGGAACAAATGGAGGGTCACTCTTCCGCAACACATGAAAGCAGTCAACCTATATCAACATAAAAGCACCGAGTAAGTTTAATACTAGCAATGTACAGCAACCCGCATGTATAAACACTTGTAACTTCTAAATGGCTAAATGCAGAATTGAAGATCTAGTATAGCTACTGGATTATCAGTACACCCAGTAGATATCCACCAAAAAATCTCATGGATTTACATTAAAAAATGGAAATCCACTACATGAAGATGATAAAAATAGAATGAAATAGCCATCTACTAAATATAATTCTACAGCTGATGTGGCATGTTAGCAGCTTCATAGTAGAAAACATTTTACAGCTAGAAATAAGAAAAGATATTAAAAAAATGACAGAGTTCAATGATAGAAGAGACCCAAAAGCAAGAAGTTCCATAACAAAATCACATTAATGGCAAAACTATCAGGCACAAGAGATTTGTTGTGGATGCCTTTGTGGGCCAGCAATATCGCAGACAGAGGCATAAGACCAGAGATATTAGAGAAAGTTGATTTGCGGCAGAATTCTTAGGATAACAGAGAGTTGATTTGCGGCAGACTTCTTAGGATACAGATTCTTTTACTTATTTTAGTTTTATCCATAAATTAAAGGATTGGTTTCTATAACTAATTTCCGTAAGTATTAGTAGTTTCGTTGTTTTAGGATTGCTTTATTTCCAGTACAGTAGGAACTTGTTTTGGGATTTCGTTATATCATGTAAGCCTATAAATATGCTGAAGATTATGAAATAAAACAAGCAAAATTTATCTCAGTTATTTCGTGAGGTTGAGACTCTCTCTAACGAGTCTTGAGGTATAGACTCCCTCTGACGAGTCTTCTATTCTAGTCACCATAGGTTCATCAAGAGGAAGGAATAGTAACAAGGGCAAGGTCACAGGTTTTGAGGGAAACGTCGTAGTTCATCGCCCCGTGACTCGATCCTTGACTCACGAATATAACAAGATTCAATACTTGGGGCATTACCCACTAAACATAATCATAAGGGCAATAAGAAAGAGTAATTTGAATATTTATAGAAATCACTTCTATAACTTGAGATGAAACTAAGAACTAGGAAAGATACAGCTATGACAACAGATACCCAATATTACTAATATAAATATCAGAAGAGATTATTTACCAGAGTTTCTAGATAAAATTCAGGGATATAAATGAACAAAGAGTCAACTTTGCTGAGAACCAAAAGCAGTTGGACAATCCACATGCATGTTGCATACATCCCTCTTTGCTTCCACCTTGAAAAAAGAGAGACCCGATACCTGCAAGGCATTCAAATAACTTTAGAAGCAGAAACTTCATCACCATGTATGCAAACGTAAGGTTGAAAACAATGTCATTTATTGCTCTCCTTCATCAAACAGGGAATTTAGGATAACTATATGCAGACATGCCTACAACCAATTGGTGAAGCTCCATTTTTTCAAGGAGAAGTGAGAAAGGAAAGGTCATCAAAACATTTAATTGATTTTTAATGATGGCTACAAAAAAGAATTAAAATGATGCAACTGGGAAACAGATAAAAGAATCTCATGGTCATCATACCAAGCACAATGTCTAACACAGTCAATGACTTCTTCTCTATAGTCATTACGAGCTTCCTTCAAGCGCCTTAATTGCTCGCCACAAGCTCGTTCTCTTATTTGTTTATCAGTTTCTTCTAAAAGAGCTATTGATTGTGACTGATGAGACATGTAGTATGATGCCTGCAGTTAAAGAATTTCAGACTTCTTAGAAACATTTGAAAACAAAATGCTCCAATTTAGCAGGTTGAAAAGCCTAAGTACAAAAGACATGCAAAAAGAATATAGCACTCCGTTCATATTTAATCAATATATCAAATACTACAACGTTTTGATGGGAAAATCTTGCATCTGAAGAATGTTTACCTGCTTAAAGTTAGGTGCAACACCTATGTGATACAACAACAGTAAAGTATCCAGAAGTTCTTCTTCCCTGAGAGTAGCCGAAGATGTACTACCCTCTCTGGGTGGAATCTTCCTAATTCGAACAGGACAGTAACCAAGATCAGATTCAGATTGATCACTAGTACCGGGTTTTTCCCCCATCTCACCATTTATTCCTGCACTGCATTCTGCAGCAACATGTGCTGCCCTCTCTCGAATAGAGCTACAATGGGCACGCAAACCTTTAGCTTTATGCTTGATTGGAAGATTAGACAGTTTCGACAACTCAATGTCATAAGTTGAACAACAACATGGTTTCTGGGCAGTTCTATGAGTTACTCTTGTTTCTTCATCATCCATAAAACCTTCCTCCCAACGGATAATGTCCTCTTCCTGCTCAGTGACAGGATGGTATTTTGTTAAATGGTTAAATGATCCCCCAAGTCTAGAAATATCAATTCGATGAGGATCATTTTTTAGAAATAAATCCACAGGGAAATTTTGTTCACCGCCTCTATGAAGAAACCCAACATCATGTCCATTAGTGTCACAGCTTTTGGACCAACCACAAATGTCCTTCATAGTGAATCCTTCAGAGAGAAAATGAAGAATAACTGTGTACAAAGACAGAAGAACAGAGTTGCTTGAAAATCCAGAAGGTGACACATTTCGATCTGCCCCCCTGTTCTTCAATAAAACATTCTGTAGAAACGTCCTGAATACTGAACCAGGTAACTGTGGATGTATTGTAGGTGGTACAAACTGTATGACCAATAGGCAGAGATCTCTTTGCTTCTCTTCAATCTATAAAGAAATAACTATAATCAGAATTCAGTTCAGAAAGAACATTTCACAATATTTACCAGCAAAACCTAGGTGGTAATAGAATTTGAGGAGGTTCTGCTCAAGCTACTTTTAGAATATGGCTTGTCAATTGCTAAGTGCAATATGTCATTCTATCAAATTCAAGACCTAGAATAAAGAAGAAGGATCCATCCATCCAACCCCAACAAATTTATGTTTGAGACTCAATTGTCTTCATTTGGATTGAGCATAAAGTAAAAATGACATTTAAGATAATTAATGCAAATGTGATCCAATTTTGATTATATTTCACGTATAATGTCTGTTCATATATGTCATGTAATGTTCTAAGCATCTGAACCGCATCCAAGTCTGAAGAACAGAGCTGTAATAGCATCCATCATCTTTTGTCTAAATGTACAGAAAAAGAATGGATAAACAGAAAAGAGAATGATACTTGAGAGTCAATTTAACATAATTTCAAACATGATAATCTGTACTTCAATTATTCACACATCAGACAACACTCACCATTCCCCTACCTGTTTTTGGACCTTATTGCATGCATTAAAAAAAAATTCTAGCTAGAAGTAGCTGCAACCCTTTATCATATGACTAATGCTATATCCAGTCTTTTCCATAACATCAGAAACCAAACTCAGGTTTTCAATTGATGTAAAATACATGTTCAGAATTTCCATCAGGAAAATCAAAGTTAGCATCTACAGACAAGCATGCAACCCACTTATAAAAATCAATAACACTATTTAGCATCTACAGACAAGTATGCAACCCACTTATAAAAATCAATACCACTATTTTAGATAGAAACATTGTCAAATTGGGCACGTGGGATACCTTACAAATTGATTCAGACAAAGCAGTAGTAGTCAACACCATTCCATCTTCGTAAGAGCTATCTTCACATGAGCCAGGCCACCAAACTGAAGGCATCAAGCACTGCAGATCGTGCTTGTTAGGGCTTTTACGGGAAAGAAATCCTTCAAACAAGGGTTCAAAATCTGACAGCCTCCACCACAGGATCATCAACTCTTCCTGTCTTAGTATGTGACACGCCAATGCAAGATAAGGATAAGATCCAGAGTATGGGCAGTCAGTTAAAATCATGGTTGCTGTTTTGCAACCACATGAGAGGGCATTAATGACATGCTCAAACAACAGGTGTGATTCTTGAAATTGTAGAAAGACGGAAATAAACTTATCCAAACTTGCATAGTCATGTGGAGCGTGCACTCTAAAGACCTCCATCATGAACGAAAGAAGTGGACCCCATGCCAAATATTCTGTGCTTTCAGAATCTTCCTTAAGCAAAGAGAAGAATTCCTCACATATATCCTGACAGACAGGATAAAATAGTTGTTCAGGCAGTGCAAACCTTTTCAATCTCCTCATTCTTCCAACCAAAGTATTATCCGCTCGCTCTACAGATTGCATATCTAAAAGCCTTGATAAGCACTGGAGCAACTTGGTTGCGCTAGTGATAGTGGAAGGAGGCAATTGTAGGGGTAGGAAACCCTGAATTGGATATTTGAAGGGACGAGCACCAAAATTTATTTCACATCGTTCACCTTGAGAAAGAGAGAATGCAGGATAATACCCAAACCCAGGTCCCATCTTGCGAACGCCATGAAAGGCCACTCCAAGGGAGACACCATTCCTGTAGAACAGAATCTCGTCTTGATCCAAATCAATGCAACAGCCAATGACATCACCAACAACCCAGGACTGACCATATGGCTCAGCTTCCTTATTCCACTTGGTAACCCTTTTCCCATCAAATGCATATGAATCATCTGCATCACCAACACCTTTATGATCAGTGAAAGGGCATGAAAGAGTTGCCCATCCAAGCTGTTGTACGCCAGAAGTTTCTAATATTACCTCATACATCCATTTGCCTTTCCAAACATAGGTATTAGCCCTACAGCTACTAAATATTGTTAAACTCTCAACAAGTAAAGGAGGTTTAATAATTTTAATGTCACCACAAATGCTTGATTTTTCAAGGGCAACCATACGAGGTCCAAGGCCACTATCAACAATACAAATCCCATCTCTATCACAAACTGAAGCGAGTGAACACGATTGAATTTCCAATAACTCATCCTTTAATATTGATCGGACTAACTTGCTGTTGACTGGAGCAGTCAATGGACCAAGCGATTTGTTTGAAAGGCCAAAAATGTATTCAAGAGCTCGTTCAATCGGCTGGTCACCAAAATCATCACAGTATGAAACAAGACGGCCTTTTGACGGGTTATCTTTCCCATCTTCATTGCTCAATATAACAGCCAAGCCAGAAGATAGCGCACCAACACGGGTGCGTTCTTCTGCCATTTGCAACAAGGAAGTGCACTTTCCAACAGATTAAAGACACCACACCACAAATAATTCAAACTCAAATCCTCAACAACTCGTGAAACTCAAGAATTGGCTTCTAGAAACACCAGCCATGATAAACAAACACGAAAACCTTGCCCAAACCAAAATCCTTCAGAGCCAGGTACCTCAAACTTTCAAAAAATGTAGAACCTGAATTCAAAAGACGCTCCACAAATAAACATCATTTACTACAAAACCCAAATAGCGTAAAACAATATTCAATCCCTTCAAATCGTATGGAAATGAAATTCTTTTTTTTTTTAAAGAGACCAACTCAAACAAATCATAACTAATACCGAAGCTACAAAACTACTATTCTCCAATTATTTTGGAACACACACGAAGTCCAATTCCTCATTCATCTCCTCTCTCCTCACCTCCAAATTCCTCCCCGCCAAACACAGCTCAAACAATTACCACACAAAATCAAACCAAAAAAAGGAAGAAAAAAAAAGCTAATTCAAATTATTCCTCATATTCATTCCTACATACACTATATTACGCAAACATCGATACGTACAAATAAACTCTGCACCATACGGAACAGAAAATAATCAAAAAGTGAAATTACGAAATGAACAGCAACAAACTTACAGGGCCCTCTGAAGAAATACCCACGGCGGCGACCTCATCCTAGGGTTGTCCTTTTCTTTAATAAATTTAGCAACTTATGGAGAGAAAATCTTTTCCATAGATTTTTTTTACAGGTAGGAAAATTTGGGAAAAGTCTAGAGAGGGAAAGCTGGAGCGAGACACACACATACAAAGAGCAGAATCGTTTCTTTTCTTTTTATTTTTCCTTTTTATTTATGCAGTAAACTAACGGATGAAATTAAATCGGTAAATAATAAAGTTAAAGTCTGAAAAGTTTCCTAAAAATTAAATAATTTTAAAATTTTAAAATATAATTAAAAATTTTGCTGTTTGAAATTAAAATTTTATTAAAATGGATTAATTATTTAATAAATTAATAAAATTTTAATAATAAAAATTATTAAAATAAGTTATATTAAAAATTTTAACTAATTCAAACTGTTTGATTGTGACTATTTTGAGTTGTTTAATTTTTTGGTTTATTTTTAACTTT
>JANKYE010000225.1:1733098-1751185 GCA_032467995.1 Erythroxylum dillonii
ATATAATTTAATATTAAAATAATACCATTAAAATTATTTATATTAAAATGACATTATTTTAAAATAATTCAAATAAAACAATATATCTTTAATTCAATCCAACTTTAAGTTGAACGCATAATGTGAATTAGAATAATTAACATTCTAAGTTTAATTTATTATCTAATTTTTAATTAATTGATTTAAAATATATAATTTATCAATTAAATTATTTTATTTTTATTAAAAAAGTTTCCTTTTTGCGAATTGCGATTGAAAAATAATATTTTTTTAATATTATTGTTATTAGGAAAATGACAAGTAAGCAAAAAGGGCAAAAAGGGTAAAAGAACAAACAAAATTATCTTAAACTCGGAAGACTCTGCCCAGCCAGCCAATCAGAAACACTGCAATCTCCACTTCACAAATCTTGCTTTCTGCCACGTGTCACCACTATATCCACCCATTCCCTCCATTATTATTATATTAATATTTTTTTGGGGGCTCTTTTTTCTTGGTTCCTGTTCTTCGTTCATGTCTGCTTCTTCCACCTGCAGTCTTCATTCCAAGAATTACAAACAAATGTCGTAGAAATTTAGGGCTTAGAGCACTAAGCAGTTTCAGTTCAATGGCTTCCACTTCGTTTTCCTCTTCTCTGGCTCTACCGGAGCTCGGCTTTCTCTTTCCTCAACCACAACGCTTCTCTGTTTCTGCTCTCTCTCTCTCCAAACTTCCTAGTTATGGACGCAATCGCCGGCTCTTGCTTCGAGCTGTTAGAGGAGAAGAGAATGTAGCGATTAGAGATATAGAAGCTCGTCTTTTGAAGGAAATCAACGGGAATGGTGCTCCAGCATCCTCCAGTAGCACTAGTAATGGCCGTGCTGGTGATGATTATGGATTTGATGATTTTAGTTACGAGAATGGCGGCGTTAGAATGGTTGAAAACGGAAATGGAGTGAGTAACGGGAGTTTGGTGAAGTATGTCGACGGAGTAAATGGTAACGGTGCTGCTGCTGCGGGGGCGGATGCAACTGTAGTTGAGGAGGAGGGGAGGAAGAAGAGGATAGAGGAGATTGGGCAAGAAGAGGCTTGGTTTAAGCGTGTTAATAAAGGACAGATTGAGGTTAGCTTTGTGCTTGAATTTTTGGAATTTGCTTGCTGTTCTTCTCTTCTCCACTTTTCATTGTAGTAAAAACCCTGTTTATCACTTGCCCTTTGCTTGTGTTCGGTAATCTTACATTTAAGGTCTGACACCTAAAGCATCCATGGGACTTGCAGGTTTCTGTTGCACCTGGTGGCCGGTGGAATAGATTCAAAACCTATTCTACTATACAAAGGACATTGGAGATATGGGGATCCGTCTTCACCTTTATCTTCAAGGCCTGGTGGAACAACCAGAAGTTCTCTTACAAAGGTTAGCCATTGTTAGTGTTGGTTCGTCAAAGTAAAAGAAGAAACTTTTTAGTTTGGTTTGGGTATCCTAGAGATCTTGATTGAGCTTTTTTTTTTTTGTTGGGAATATTAGTCCAACTGATTAGGTATGAAGTATTTTATTTCCTTCTTCGTGCGTAAATTTTTATCGGCCATTTTCAGTCAATCTTCTGGAAAATTTGAATATGCAGGAGGAATGACAGAGGAGAAGAAAACTTCAAGGCGTAAAGCTCTTGCGAAATGGTTAAAAGAAAATATATTGAGATTGGGCCCAACATTCATTAAAATTGGTCAGCAGTTCTCAACTAGAGTTGATATTCTTGCTCAAGAATATGTCGATCAGTTGGCTGAACTTCAGGTTTCAGATTGTCTTTTCTTTCATATTTAATTGTCTTCTCTTATCTTGTAATTCTTTATTGAGGACTAAATAAGTAATGTTTTCTATTTCCTGTAGGATCAAGTTCCTCCTTTCCCATCTGAGACTGCTATATCTATAGTTGAGGAAGAGCTTGGAGCTCCAGTGGGTGACATATTTGATAGATTTGACTATGAACCAATAGCTGCAGCAAGTCTTGGTATTCTATTCTCCCTTCCGATACTTTTTGATGGCTAGATTTTGCAATTTGTAGATTTGTAGCTACAGCTTGCACACTGTTTCTATAATTTACATTTCTAGCTAATTCTAGGTTCTTTACATACAGGCCAAGTTCATCGTGCAAGACTGAAGGGACAAGAAGTTGTCGTTAAAGTACAAAGGCCTGGTCTCAAGGATCTTTTTGATATTGATCTTAAGAACTTGAGGGTTAGCTCCCTTAACGTCTTCTTCCTTACTTATTCACGAATAATGAGGCTTTATTCTTGGTTTATTTGGCATAGATACGGCAAAAACCAATCAAGCTTTCATTTCCTCAGTTCACATAGTAATCAATTATTGTTTTTTTCAGAAAACTAATTAATTAAGCTTAATTGATCTAACTATTCAGTATCAACATGAATTGAATAGGAATTTCTTTTTTTAAAGTGAGAGATTAGTGCCATTCAAGATTCTGTCTAGCATCCTCATGCAGGCTATTTACGAACTTTGAAATGTATGGGTATGTTGAAGGTGATAGCAGAGTACCTGCAAAAGATTGATCCAAAGTCAGATGGAGCAAAAAGGGACTGGGTAGCAATTTATGATGAGTGTGCTTCTGTCCTTTATCAGGTATTGATACCCCTTTTTGTTGCATCATCATACTCTTTGCTCCGAAGCTCAAGATTTCATCTTTTTTCGGACAGGTCAAGCGTACATACTTTGCATTTTTTTTTTCTGTAGAGCAGGCCAGGGGGCATCTTAGTATCTCTCTGACTGCAACAGCTAGGAGATTTGTCATTGCCAATAGTTGTAGTAGAGAGGTTGAAATGGTTGTTTTCAGACCCTTGTCTTGTGTTTAGCGTTCTGAAACGTAGAACATATTGGGTTTTAGCAAAAGAAATGATATTATTCTTTCAATTTTCTGCAGTCTAATGAAAATAATAATGACGGGAATCTGTACTCTTTCATTTATCAACATTTTTATCCTAAAATCAGATTGCAAAATATGATAAAGATGACATATGATACATTCTCTAGTTACTTCCTTATTATGATTACAATTAGCAATATTTAACATTTCCAGGAGATTGACTATACCAAGGAAGCTGCTAATGCGGAGCTTTTTGCTGCTAATTTCAAAGATATGGATTATGTGAAAGTCCCTACAATTATGTGGGAATACACTACGCCACAGGTTTTTGTTAACAATTGTCGATGTTTAAGTTTCTTAATAATTATCCGTAGGATTTCTTCTCATGATTTATTTGTTTACTTATCTTCATACAGGTTCTGACAATGGAATATGTTCCAGGCATTAAAATAAACAAGATACAAGCACTAGATCAATTGGGCGTTGACCGCAAAAGGTTAATATCAACTCTTGCTGTCAACTTAGTCAAGTCATGTCAGAATACAACCTCAATTCTACTTTATTGATACTTCCGAAAATGAATGAGCTGTTTGCTTAATTATCTTCTGCAGGCTGGGTCGATATGCTGTTGAATCTTACTTGGAACAAATTCTGTCTCATGGTTTTTTCCATGCTGATCCTGTGAGTCGTTTGCCTGTTTTCGTTTACATTGTTGAACTTTATAGTATTTTCAATAGACTATAAGTTTCAGAAAATTTGAAGCAATTTGAAAATGATGTGTTGGTTGCTTTTGAAGTTGCATCAAGAAATCATTTATCCACCTTTGTATTCTTCCAGTTGGACTAGGTGAGGCAATAATGGTTCAAAGAGTAGCCTAAAATTCATGAAGCGTTGACAACTCAAAACAAATCACAACTCCACTATGATCAATTGTAGCTTGCTTTGAACTCAAAACTTTATTTCATAAATGAATTTGATATTATGTCATAATCATTCAATCCAAAAGCTTGATATGTTGGGTGAGTTCTATAATGATTCAAATATTGTCTAGCTGATCTAATGGCACCTGAGAAGGGCTTGAAGTCAGGGAGTCATCTTCAAAGCATTTTTTAAAACTTCTTTGTGGCTATAATCTGTGGAAAGAAAGATCTAGTACTTGTTTATTGTGATTCATATACCATCTATATCCTCTTGCTGCAGCATCCAGGGAATATTGCTGTGGATGATGTCAATGGTGGTAGGTTGATCTTTTATGACTTTGGAATGATGGGAAGGTACTTTCTACTCAATTTCGTTCTGTGCACCAAGTATCCCATCCAAGTTTGTTCACTAATTTCTGTCTTTTGGTCAAATTCTTTGGCATATTGCAGCATCAGTTCGAACATCAGAGAAGGGTTGCTAGAATCTTTTTATGGTATTTATGAGAAGGATCCTGATAAGGTGAGCTAAAGTGTAACTGTTCTTGTTCAAGATCTCAAGATTGTCAATGCTGTGATGCTTGAAGTATGTTGTCATTGTCGTGATCTAGTTTAATTAAGTGTTCATAATTTCTTTTTTCTTTTTTTTGCGCTAGTGTAGGTCCTTCAAGCAATGGTCCAAATGGGTGTCCTTGTGCCCACTGGAGACATGACAGCTGTCAGACGTACTGCACAGTTCTTCCTAAATAGGTGCTTCTAGCAAACATAATAATTTTGTGGGCTTCTTTTCAGTTCTGATGAGATTATAACTTTGAATATCTCTATTTTCAATCAATGAGTTTGAAGAGTTGGCAACATGAATTGAACTATTCTTGTTAAAATTCAAACAATCTTATAAGGAAGAGAAAGATAAATGAATTAGCAAGATTTGGAGTTCATTCTACATTTGTTCATTGAATATCTAAACATTAGTCCAACCGATTCTGTGCTATGTATGTTTATTCAAGTTGCATTTTGAGCTTTTAATGGAAACATTGATAACTTGGAATAATCTTGCAAGATGAAGAGGCGAAATAAATTAGTTTCTATTAGTTGAGACTAGTTCAATTATGGAATCCTAATTTCAGATTTTGGCAGTTTTGAAGAGAGACTAGCAGCACAAAGAAGAGAGAGAGAGATGGCTGCTGCAGAACTTGGATTTAAAAAGCCACTGTCCAAGGAGGAAAAGATAGAGAAGAAGAAGCAACGTTTGGCTGCAATTGGTATTTTATTGTAATTTACATGAATGTTGTTTTACATGTGTTTAATTGCAGTCAACTGATTTCAAGAATTCATGCTCAACGTGTATATTGTTGAATATGTACAGTTATTAAAGGGGGATCTTTTATTTTCTTATCTGTATGTTATCCATCATAAGACTATTGCCAATCAGATCGATACCGGGTCTATTACTCAGATGTCTTATGTCTTTATTGTTCAACTTTGATTCCCCATCTTCATGTATCTGCACTTGAATATGAACCTGAGGATGAATGCTCTCTGATAGGTGTTATATTTTCTTAACAGGTGAAGATTTATTAGCAATTGCTGCAGACCAACCTTTCCGATTTCCTGCCACTTTCACGTTTGTTGTCAGAGCATTTTCAGGTGGTACTAAAATAACAATAAATTTTATTGATATGATACTATGTGCATTGTTAGTGTTTGATGAATGAGCTGTTCCATCTGCAGTACTGGATGGAATTGGAAAAGGCCTTGACCCTCGCTTTGATATTACGGAGATTGCAAAACCGTGAGTATAGTGCTCCAAAATCCACTGGAGTTATCTCACCTTTATTTTCTATATATGGGTGGCTACATGCATTGAATCTAACTGTAACATCCTTTGCCTTGTAGTTATGCACTTGAATTGCTAAGGTTTCGTGAGGCTGGAATTGAAGTTTTATTGAAGGTATAACTATGATTTATTTGTTTAGTTGATGTAGAGAATCGAATGTGAATTAGGACCATCTTGATTTTTCTCTAACTTGCACATCAACAGATTGTTAAGTCTGGCTTATGTATAAATGTTTAGGACCTCCAAAAGAGATGGAACAGGCAATCTCGTGCATTCCATAACTTATTTAGACAGGGTGATAGAGTTGAAAAGCTTGCTGAAACCATCCAACGACTGGTGGGACTCTGGACACCTTTCCATTTCTGACTGTTGCAATTCCGTTGATTTTTTAGCATTCAACTCTTCACCTATCCTGTGAGTTCCACTGATGTTCTTTAGCGTATAATATGGTTATACAGGAGCAAGGTGATCTGAAACTTCGGGTTCGAGCTCTAGAATCTGAAAGAGCGTTCCAGCGTGTTGCAGCAGTTCAGAAGACAGTAGGAAGTGTGAGTTTTTTTTTTCCTCCTTGTAGTTTTGGTGTAGAAATTGCTGGGAGTTTTTTTGTCAACATCTCCCTTTTATTTCTTTTTTAAGCTATCATTCGGCATGACACTTATTGCATTGATACGTCTATTTCGAAAAAAAACCATCAAATTGCTTGATCTAAAGTTTTTAAAATGGTTTTTAGTGTGTCAGCTTCTATGCTCCTTGCTTTTTTAAAAAAGATACGCAGCTATACTTTGGAAATTTGCATGCTTCACATTTGAGCTGCTTGCTTCTATTTGTGTCTTAGTGTTGTTGACGATCCATTGCTGTTCTACATGTAACAAGCACTCACTAAAACTGTATGTAGCTGAAGATAAAATCGTCTCAACAAAATTATATAGCGGCATCATTGTGTCAAAACTTTCTGAAATCAGTGTTGTTGTCTCGCATTTTAGTTACAGCATTTTTAGTACTTCTACTATATATAAGGTTATATTTGTTTTATATTTCCCGTGTCCTAGACAGAAAAAATCGATGATATACTCTATCAAGCTTCATTTATGATTACATGACTTATTGACTTCAAACAGGCTGTAGCTGCTGGCAGTCTAATAAACCTTGCAACAGTTTTGTATCTCAATTCTATTCGAGTAAGTCATCCACTAAAAACAGTGCTTGTTATGAAATCTTATCTATGCCTGAGCTTTCATTTCCACTTTTGTATATTCAAATGGTCAAATTTCCAGGTACCAGCCATGGCAGCATACATGTTTTGCGCATTCTTCAGCTTTCAAGTTCTATTGGGGATTATAAATGTCAAAAAGTTAGACCAACGAGAAAGATTAATAACTGGCACTGCTTAAGCAATGGGTATGCTAGTTTTACTCGGTTTCGTTACTGAACTGTAGTCTGAATTGGTTTCTTCTGCGCGAAGTATATATACCTGTTCCATAAAAACAATTGGTATGCTAGTTTTATTCGGTTTCTTTTGGTCCTTACTGGAACTGTAGTTGTTTGAATTGGTTTCTTCTGCCCTAAGTATATATATCTGTTTCACTTAGCTCTTATGATACTTGGCATTTTAGCTTTAACACCATGATCTATTGTAGTTGAATGTTGCATCATGAATTAGATTGTGAATATGTTTTGTTCTAGGAGAAATTCTTAATGTTCTTCTTTTTGGTGTATCTATTGCAGATCCTGTCAATGAGATGATGGAAAAGATGACGTTCAACTTTTGAACTTTCTAGCCATTGATCTGCAAATCTTTTACAGAAGATCCATGTAAAAGAATCAGAACAACTACCATTTCCAGGGTGGAGATCCACTACAAACATATATCAGAGGCCGTATTCGGTTGCTTTTCCCAAGTTGTTCTGGGGACCATTACTGTGAAATTTGGAAGTCTTTCCCAAAACTGAGCCATTTAAGTAGATTATTCAGCGTACTTAGTGCACAAATTCATATGAGGTTTTTTGGAGGGAACTTTCTGTATTAAGCAGGATAGCTGCAATTACAATCGCTCGGTTAACTATTTAGTTTGTTAAGCAGTCCATCTTATTGAGATTTGGAGTGAGTCCATATAACTGTGTATAATATTGCAAGTTATAATCAAATCTTTTAGGTGAAATATTGTTCTCGTTTCTTTTGTTGTAATTAAAGCAATCTTCATATTTCAAGTGTAACTAAGCCCTTTTCTGGATGTTCAACTAATTGATGCTTCGTTATTGAAGACTTGTTCTACAAGTGACGTGGGGTTTAGTTTTGAAGACCCTTACACACGCCTCCCATCCATTTACATTGAAAAGGTAGCTTGAGCTCCAAACTTTTTGGACTCCATCAGAACTACATTAATCCTGCTACATTTTCAGCTCATCTGCTAAGCAAGAGACAAGGTATCTGTCCAAAATTGCACACAATTGGTGTTTACATGCATGTAGGTAAGATTGCACTTCTGTGTTTTATGCTTCTGCAATCATTTGTTGTTCTCTCCTGATCCTTTCCAACATAAAAAGTTATCATTTTTTCCTCCACATGCATTATACATCATCAGAATCAGAAGTATACTCACCGTGAAGCAGTAGCAGCAATGAGTTTCTCGGGCTCGGAGACCCCACGGTTACAGTTTCATCTGCCATCATCCCTCTCAGACTCTCACTGTTTGCTGGTGCAAGTAAGTTTTAGTAGAATACTCCTTGACTATGGCACTGAAAGAGAACGGAGTACGCCTAATCTATACAAAGCTTTATTTGTTCAGTTGGACTATATGCAACAAAAAACAATCTGCACAAACTAATGCATCATAGCACTAGCCAAAATAGGATTCATTTTGGCTAGAGTGTGCAAATCCGCTACATATTTGATACGGATTTGCCAGTAATGCTAAAACTAGACTCGGGCAATGTGTTTAAGGGACAAGTACCCAAACCTCTTCTATTTCTTCGCGCAGATGAGGGTTACTGTAAGGCTTTTTCTCTTCCTTGTCCCAACCTTTTTGCATACAAAGAACAGAGGAGACAGTGCAAAACAACACAAGACATGGAGAAAATTGTAGGTAACACAGATACCAAAAGGTATCCAATAACCAACAAAATGAATACAATCCCTTGTCAGGAATGAGTAGCCAAGTCCAACCTGTGGTCTCCATAGCTATACCAAAAACCTTTCTTCACCACAACATCCATCATTTCAGTACAATCCAGAACACAACCCTGCATAGAGTTCAAAGTCAAGACAGATTGAGAAGATAGTCCAATGTAGGGATGCTGAAAACGGAAAACGGAATACCCAATCAATAGGCTCAGTTCTTCTCCAAATATGATATCAAACTCAACTTGCTTGCATGGCCTTGACACCTATGAAAGCAGTTCTAAATAGAAAAAGGATTAAATATAGTGAAAATCGGTTTCTTTATTGCCGTAAAACATATGGACACAGTAACTATAGTTTGAAATGGAAAAGAAACATCCATGATTTCAATTTCATAGCACAAGTATGGAGATGTTGAATCTAACTCATTTTGCATTCAATAATACCTTGTATCTTATTTAATCAAGGAAGATGATAGTACAACCAGTTTTTGAATCATTTCCAGACATTTTACGCAACGCCTGGCTCATAAGACGTGCTTGCAAACCCATTCACAAATAAGGTCTATGGCACCAGATTTGCATATGCGATCTGCGACTGAAAAATGCAAACACTTTTAGTACTGGTAAATTATGCAGATGTAACGTGTTCTAAATATTAAGCTGATCCTGATTCCTAACAGGTATGACATCATGCAAAAGCATAGCATGCTCTGCATCAACAAGCACAGCATTGCCTCCAAGCTTCTGCAAATTCATCTTCGTCCTCGGATATGCAAAAAAATACGTTTATCCAGATTATAAATACTTGGAACAAATGAAAATCAATGACAAGCTTGTATTGTATGAACAGAATTGAAGAATCAGAACGGAATCCGATAACCTGAACTTCTGCAATTGCATGAAGTGCAAGGGTGGTCTTTCCATTACTCTCTGGTCCAAATACCTAACATGGGAAATGCAAAATAAGGCGTCGTTGTTTAAGTGAAGTCAATTTGATGGTAAGATCACATGAAAGCAAATAAGCAATCCTTTCAGATGACAAAATATCCACCATTGATACAAAATGCCACCAGAATGAGCTAGAAGGTCAAACCTCCGTGCCAAGCCTACTCTCAAGTGAAGTTCCAACATTACGGCAACTAGTGTTTTAAAATTTAGACCGACCATCAAACTAAAAATTTTACTGATCACCAATTTCACCTGTTCTACTATCGGTCGAATCGGTGTAGCGTCATAATTATGCAATAATTATACATAATATTAAAAAATTAAAAAATACAAAAATATATCAAAAAAATAAAAAAAATTATTGAACCAGTGGTCGGACTGGTTGAACAAGTCCAATTCGACCGGCCAATTGACCGGTTCTCACTAGTTCAATTAAGAACCAGTTTTTAGGGATGAACCGGACCGAATAGTCGACCGATCACCTGGTCAAACCGGCTGGTTCGGTCTGGTTTTCAAATCATTGATGGCAACATAAACAATCTTATTTAATTATAATATATTTTTACTCATATTTTAAAAACTGAATCGCTTCAGTCAGTTTAACATTAAAAACTTTAAACCGACCAACTTTTTAGTTCAGTTTTTAACTTTTTAATTCAATTTAATTTAATAATATTTATTGTTAAAAACTGATCAATTTATTGATTAAGCAATTAGTTGTTGTAAACTAATTAGTTTTTATAAACTAAAATAAATCGATTAATTTTAATTTAGTGATTTCCTTTTTCAATTAATTTTAAACTTTTCGATAAATAAGAATAGTCTTCTTCAATTATTATTTAATTTCTTTAATCATATTTAAGACTTAACCAATTTTTATGACGGTCTAATATAAATTAAATCTTTTAAATCTTAAAAAAAATTCTTATTGATTTAACTTTTTGTTCGTCTTTTAAAACGTTGATTTTTTAACGTTATATTTTATACACTAATTAATTTTCGAGACAGGAACAAAATGGTTAAAACAATTTTCATAATTTTAAATTTTAATTATTTTATTTAAAAGTGTAACCCACTTACCATGTTACTAATATCTATAAATAGCAAGCAAAAAAGAAACAATGTTAAAAACTTATAATATAATATAACTTGTGGATTCCTATCAAATAGTCTTATCCATAAGTGACATATTCATATTAAAATACACGTTAAGTTCCTTAGATTTCCTATTTTCTTAAAGAAAGAGGGATTTTGTATTTCTAAGTAATCATTACAAATATTTGATAGTATATAAATGTTCATAGTTATTATTTTTAGAATTGATAATAAATTGAGTTGAAGAATTTCAACTCGTAAGTTTAATAAAATCATATTATTTTAGTTCGGCTCGATATTGAATAGTATAAATATTCTCCAAATTCGAATTATTAAAAATTTGAACATTAATTTCAAATTAAAGTTAAGACGAAATTAGAAATAATAATGGATCGCGCTGTCCAGACCTGACCGGGCCCCACGCAACAAACCCGAACCCAAGTCTTAGGCTTAACCAAGCCCAAACAGCTAAGCACAAATTGTCTCTTAATTTAAAAGTCAAAATGATGTTGTTTTGTTAAATATGCCGGGCCTCAATAAACTCGAGCTCGGGTTATCAAGTTAGAGATCAATTAATTTAGACTTGACTCGTTGATTTTGGAGTGGGCCAAGTTGAACCTGAGCCCTATTGCCACCTCCAATCAAAAAATCAATCCTAATTATAGGGTCGGGCCTAATTGCCACCTCTAGCTGAGTATCAAACCTAATTATTTATGCTTAAACCCTTTATGGCCATATAGTTGCTCAACTTTTTCTTGGCTTTCTTCATTGCACACAAATGCATAAAGGCTTGCCCTTGCTTTTCTTCATTCAGCATCCAACAAAAAGTAGATCCTGAGCAAAGATCTTCCTCCACTCAAAGTTTGTGGTTGTACTTAAAAGATGGTAACTTTCATTATAACTAAAGTTGCTTTGTCAAAGCTTTGATCTTTGATTTAACTAGCAAACCACGTGTGCCATGTTGTCTACGATTAGGCGTACAATTAACCTCAAATAGGAACTTGAACGCCTTAACCTTGTCTCAATCTAGGATCATGAAGTCATGAATTGTCGGCACAAGAAACAGATTTTTGATCAATTGCACCATAGAAGAAGTTGGTTTCCTAGATTTATTGCTGGAGATAAAAAATGGCAAGTTTTGGTATTGTTTCCATTTATGGTAAGCTACTTCGAATTCAACTTTTTTTTTATATAATTGAATTCGACTAAAAAAATTTTAACCGAGTTTAAGAAAATATTGACTCGGTTATATTGAAAATTTATATTAATATTAAATAATACAAATAAGACCGTTATGATTTATTAAAAGATATGATGAGATAAGTCTCTTAAATTTAAATTCAAATTTTAGTTCAAAGTCTAAAATAATTTAAACTTCAAATTAATTTAGAGTTTTAATAAATTGAATTTTAGTAATATTTTCAAATAAATTGGATATAATTAAATCAAAATTTTTTGTTTGAGTATATATTAAATAGATTTTAAATTATACATAATAGCATGTTAATTACCTATTTTTAATAAATTATTTTACGAATGTATAAAGAACCAAATTTCGAAATGAAAGAAGCTTATGACAAAGATAGTTTAGTTAGGCTTATACTAGTAGAGTTTTTGTTAGTTAAGTTTTTTTTTTCCATAGATCTTTTTTTAGAAGAATTTTTCTAATAAGTTAGTTGATTGTTTGACTATCATTTAAAAAATAACTTTTTTGAAAGAACTTCATACAGTAGACTGTTTGATAACATAAAAATAAAAAGTACTTTTAATTTTAACTATATTTTATTTTGTAATAAAAATTATGTATGCATATAAATAATAAACAATATGCAAAGCACAATATATTAATTATTATATAATTTTAAACCAAATGAAAGATAAATGAAAATATACATAACCAATCTTTTATATGGATTATAACATAAGTAAAATTAATATAAAAATATATTTAAAAAGCCAAATGATGGGTTTGCAAGATAAAAGTGAAAATAAGTTTGTGAGTATTGTGAGAATTATGTGTAAATGTAAAGACAAAAGGGATTAAAAATAAGTTTATTAATTGATATAAAAAATCTACCCGAAAAAGTCATTTGACAGGCTTTTTTAAGAAGTTTCAAATTTGAACTTTTTAAAAGACTATATTTTGACTGCTAAAAAAGTCATATTTATTAAAAAAATATTTTTTTATTTTACATCTAAATATTTATTTTTTAAAAAAATATAATAAAGAAATGTGCTCATTGACTTCTTAAAAGTCAATTTTCACCGTACGCTAAGACGAAAATGTAGCTTTCATTGAACACACACACGCATATAAAAATGTAGCTTTCATTGAACACACACACGTATATATTACAACTAAATCGATATCAAAGAGAGAAAACATAGAGACATGTCTCGTGGGATTGGATCAAGAAACAAGGTAGCACAGCATGGGATGCTTTGTTGGGAATTTGGCATTTATTGAAAACAAAATGTCCCTAGTCATGGCCTCGTTTGTCCATTACTATATAATAAAATTTATGAATAAAAATTAAAAATACTCATATCATCATTTTTTTTTTTTACAATTAAGAGAAACTAAAACTACCTCATAAAAGAAATACCACAGGCATCAGCTCATACAATCAAGGAGAGGGCGTCAGGAAGATCATCTCAAACCTGAAAATTAGAAGCAATGTCATGACTTAATTTAGCAAAACAATCGGTTGCAAAATTATCTTCACGAAGCACATGCCTAATAGAGCAACTCTAATTCCTGGTAAGTAAAGCTTGAATATCCACAACCAAAACAAACAGGGGATGTAAACAAATAACACTACAAGTCACCATCCGCACCGCCTCTAAGCTATCAGATTCGACAATGACTTGTCGAAAACCGTGATTCCACGCAAAAATCAGATCATCTCGAATGGATCATAACTCTCCCACTAAGATAGTGGTAACACCAATTCGAAACGAGTATCCCCCGAGTCAACGACCAAATGAATCACGCAACAATCCTCCATCACTAGTCAGCCCAGGAATAACGATAGAACTGTCGTCACAATTCAACTTCACCCAACCAGATGGTGGCGCAGTCCAACCAATCCATCGTCATACACCATGAAGCTTCGGCGTTGAAACAGAAATCAGGGACACATCCATTGTAACTTTAAAGACATAACCATTCAACATTGGTAAGGAAAGAAACTCCTTTTGAAAGATTAATAGATTCCGAACCTTCCACAACCACCAAATACCTGCCAGAAACCAATGTGCCCAGGCAAACCCAACAGGACCCACAATATGGGCATGCAGATTCAAAGCTAGCCAATCAACCAAGTTGTCCATAGTAAAAAAATTAACGGGAACAT
This sequence comes from Erythroxylum dillonii, assembly GCA_032467995.1. Lineage (NCBI taxonomy): Eukaryota > Viridiplantae > Streptophyta > Magnoliopsida > Malpighiales > Erythroxylaceae > Erythroxylum > Erythroxylum dillonii. Next base: position 1,747,226 of record JANKYE010000225.1, read on the forward strand.
CCCACTGCTGCCACCATGCAACCACACGACTATAATCACGCAACAAATGCAAAGGAGACTCAGCATATGAAAAGCACACTCCACACAAACATCCCACTGCTGCCATCATGCAACTGCACGACTACAATCACGCAACAAATGCAAAGGAGACTCAGCATATGAAAAGCACACTCCACACAAATTAGAAGTAAGAGTGATTTGCTTATAAAATTAGTTCGATTTAAGTTGATTGCATTCGGCTTGCCCTTCAAGTATTTACGAATTCAAGTCGGTTTAACGTTAATTAATCTTGATTATAAGTTAATCATTGACAGTTATTAACATATTCTTGGTAATGTTCAAGGACATAATAAGGTTGTACTAGAAAGTTGAAGACCCCATTATCTTTTTGTTTTTGATTGAGAACAGGCCGAAGCCAAATAGAAAACTACATATAAGTCACTCTGGGGAGAGAGACTCCCACTAGATCAGCAAATAACAAAGGAGCAATGCCATTAACAGGGTCAGGAAACTAGTGCACCCCTAACGTTAAGCCATAGCTGTAATTGGTGAGCCAATCCGCACAGCAATTCTCTTCATGATAAATTTGACGCACCCGCACCTCCCAATTCCTGGAAAGCAAGTCCCTGATAGCACGAATGATGGTGTTGTGCACCTCTCTGGTCCCAGAAGTAATCAGTAAAACAACCACAATGAATCAATAGATAAATCAATCCGGGAATAACCAAACCACCAAGCAAGTTGATGGTCCCCGCCTTAGATAGGGATAGACAGGACACCTGTTTAGGACTCATCCTCGTAAGGGCTTATCGTTCAATAGTTTCTTTTATTTAAGGTTAATTTAATAGTTGTAACCCACTTCAAAAAATATATAATTAAATAAATTAATTCTTGATTTTGTTATTTAAATTATTTTTTCTAAAAAAATATTATTTATTTTTATATTATTATTTAGGTGTCACAAAAAATATTTTTTAAATTAACATAATATTAAATTTATTTAAATTTTATAAGATATTATTAGCTAATATTATGATCATTTTTTGTTGAGTACTTGAACTTATATATTGATATGGATATTAAATATTAATAACAAAAATATGCTTTTAAAATTTATATATTTATATATTGCCGATTTATTGGGCCCTTTTTTTCTTCACCCAAAGCCTATAAAATGTTAGAAACGGCCTTAATATTTGAACAAGTTATGTATATTTGAATAATAATATTAAACCATTGTATTATTTGAATAAAGTTATCCAGTTGATGAATTTTGTCACTTCAATATGAGTAATTATGTAGATTTGACTCTTAAAGGGAGTGGTTGAGTTTAGTAGAGTGGAGGGATGTGAGGCCAAAAGTATCTATGTTCGATTCCCCTTACTTACGCTCTCTCGATCGAGCCCGTCGTACAGGATTTACCTAGTGCGAAATACCCAATTGGTATAATTTGCAGGCTATTGCGTCAATCTGGAGGTTCACCCAGCGCGTATCCAAAGGGTAGCGACTTTGAGTTCCTCAATTTAAAAAAAAAAGTATATTTAATATTGTACCAGTAACAATTATTAATTACACTATTTATCAAAAAAAATTAATTACACTAATATTAAAAAATATTATAAATTAAACAAATATTAATGTTAAAGGTCAATTATATGCCAAAGTTTAAATTGCACTATGATGTTTTTTTAAGAAAATTAAGTAAATCTTTATCATTATTTATGATATTACGTTATATTTTAATATTTTTAAAACAATATTAATAGTAAATTAAAGTTAGTTTTTTTCAATTTTTAGAACATCGTCACAAATTTAACATGTGTGGTGTCATAATTAAATAATTTAAACCAATTTGATCTAATTTTTAAATATAAAATTTTAGATATTAACTATACCTATGATTTTCACTTTATATTACACAAAAAATTTAAATTATTCTTTGTACATTATTTTAGTTGTCATTATTGTATCTTATTTAAGGTGCAATAAGTATCGTTTTATTAATATTAACACACAAAATAGTATTAAAGATAACAATAACAATTTGTTTAAATCTTTTGCAAAATGTTGATCATAACAAATCATAAATATAAAATATTTGAAGAGCTTATTTAAAAATCTGTTAAAAACTTAATGGTAGGCTTATCCCTTTTAGCCTTAAAATATTGCTTAACAAGATTGACGAGTTTTTAGTAGATAAAAATTAGGGATGAAAATAAGTTGGGTAAGGCCCAGATCTACTAATTCGATCTTGACTCAACTCCTTGCACTTGGGGCCTAGCTCGGGCCTTGACTAAACCTAACATGATTTTTTTAAATTTAAAATGTAAAAGTTAATGTCATTTTAAGAAAATGCATCATTCTTTTATTTTTATATCTGCATGTAGGTTTATCGGAAACAACCTCTTTACTATGTAGGAGTAAGGCTGTATATTATCAGATCTCTCCAGACTCTACTTTATTACGAGACTTCAGATTGGGTGTGATGATGATGACATCGTTTTGATTATAATAGGTTGTGCCTCAAGTTGATGCAGTGGAGGTTGGGCCGAGCTCACATCTAGTTGCTATCTCTAAATAAAATGTAGGACATAAGATAACAAAATGAAGAGAATAATATATGAGTTGTGTTGAGAATACTCACATGTAAGTGTCCTATATTTAAGAAAAATAAAAAAGAAGACTAACATATAAGTTTAGTGAGCTACTCCAGATATTACCAATTAATTTTATGATGGAATCTCATTTAAATATGTGTGTGATCTAACTTTTCTCTTCATATGAATTCGCAAGTTCATTGTAAATCTAACATGATATTAGAGCTAATAAAGATTTTAGCCTAGTGTTTGCCCCAGAAAGGAACCCATCATTTAAGCAATTGGAGAAATGATTGAAGTTTGCACGAAGCAAGTGGGTGGGAAGCATTGTTTACCCTGGAAAGGGCTCTATTTGACCTTAATAGGATTGTTTACATTACTCTTCATATTGCGAGACTGATATATAAAAAGGAGTGTTAAAAATACTTACATTTGAGTACTCCACGCAACAAAGTGGCTAAATAATTGCCAACGATGAATGACCTAAATGGTGTAAACTCCTCGTTTAAGGCTCTCTCTTACAAAAAGCTTTGAGTTTGAATCACGCAAAAGGAGAAAAAATGAGAAATTTTCTCTATTGATGATCCTCTAACTCCTTGAGCAAAGTTCCGTGATCGGATCAATTACGGATACCTTGCTTCCAGCAACAAGGTAGAAGTTGAAGCTACTAGGAAACTTGAAGGCTGCTAAGAATTTGATACTAATTAGTCAGTAATCAATCAACAGTTAACCAATTAAGTATGTGACAACTCTTTTTGTGCAAAAGTGTACAAGTTACGTAGGAACTTGAGAAATCTTGAAGTTCCAGATTTATCTCTTCTAAGATTTTTAGAGTAGAGTCTTAGAGGTTTAGGATTAGTCCAATTAAGTTAGGATACTTAACGTAATTAAAAAAAATAAAAAAAGTTGGTAAATAAATCCTTTTCTAGCGAGTGTTCCGACCCGACAACTTGTGAATAGTCAGAATCTGAAGACGTCAGACGTGTCAGGTCTTCTTTTGCTTGTTACTTTCCGAAAAGTCCAAAACTGATTTAAATTCACACAGGACAGGAGGCTGAAGTTGAATATGCTTTTTTGGAATACAAGAGAGAATGTGGCGGTGCCTGAACGTTATAAACGGGAAGTCCGAGAGGAGCGTCTCGTAAGAAAATGGGAGTCAGTGAAGGTCCCACCACCACCACCTCCCGCCGCCCATTTTCGCCGACCAAGAATTTTTTCACTTATATTTAACTATTTTACAATTTATTTTATCAATAATTAATCATAAAATTTTAAAATAATTAATCAAAATTTTGATAATTTATAAAACTATTAATTTGTAAATAATTTAATAATAAAAGTGAATTTATTAACGAAATAAAAT
>JANKYE010000225.1:1752590-1775853 GCA_032467995.1 Erythroxylum dillonii
ATTAATTTTAAATTGAACTAAACAAGAATATTAATTTAGCTTTTAATTATATTAAAATTTAAAAATATTATTGAAATAATTAATATTAATAATTTATTAATTAATTTGAATTATACAATTTATAAATAGAAAAAGGAAGAAAGAAGGTGTTGTTTTGCTTTCCAGAACTTTTTGCAATCTTTCTTCTACAGTTATCAACTAAACACAACTCACAAGGAAACTGTTTTTCCTTTCAAACTAGGAAGTTTCCTTCTGCAAGATAAGCAAAAGCTTTCTTCAAGCTATGTAGCTTGTGATGTCTGTTTTCTGATTTTCTTTGAAGATGGTGCAAAAAAAGGTGCTCAACAAGCATGGCATCCAAGCTGATCATGTTAAAAAATCAGAGAAGCTGTTGGGAAACCTGAAGAAGCCAACTTCCTGTCAGCACCAAGATGGCAAGAACAGAGGACCTGATATGAAGAAGAAGATGAAAAGATCAAGATCAATCAAGCTTTCAGATGTTCAGAGCTTCAAAACATCACCTTTAAGAAAACCCATGTCACAGCCTGGAAAGCCACCGCCACCGGATGGACCAACTCCTCAGAAACAACCCGTGATCAAAGCTACTGATGACTCACCAAACTACATGAGATCAACCAGTTGCTCAGAGGCAAGAAAGGAGCGTTCTCACTCTCAATCTCAGGTCAGTTCTAGTGGTTCGGAAAAACTCAGTTCTAGTGCTAGGAACAAATCAAGAAGCTTAACGAAGTCATCAAGCTTGAAATTGGTTAGAACCTTGACAAAATCTCCTAGCTTTAAGCCAACAAGAGGAACTGCTAGGAAATCTTCCAGGGTAGTGCTTTGCACAGATACGACTGTGCAAAAAGATACTTGTTCTTCAACTCTGAAGGACTCAAAGTTTCCTGCTTATCTCATGCTTAATCCTGGTGGTACTGAAGCTGAAGGTACTTCAGCCATTAAGGTTTGCCCATATACCTACTGCTCTCTTAATGGTCATCATCACAGTCCTCTGCCTCCGTTGAAGTGCTTCTTGAAGGCGAGAAGGCGTTCCTTGAAAACCCAAAAGAGTTTCAAATCAAATGATTTGTCTCCAGATAAACCCAATCTTTCTAGTGGTGGAATGGAGGAAATGGATTGTGGAGCCCGAAGGTTTCCAGACGAGGAACCTGCACATTACGAAGCTGGCTCTATTGACTCTGTGCATAGTCCGACAGTACGAGATCTTGGGATGGGTTTCTTCATTGAGATATATGCTAAAAATAATCTGGCTGACGTTGAATCAACACAGGGGAGTACGAGTGAAATTGTTGGTCAGTCGGAGGAGCAGAGCAATAAGTACTTTTACAGGAATGAAGAGCCAGTTCCTGAGGAAATCAAAGAACAGGAAATCAAAGATGAGTATGACGAGTCCCCATTCACTTGGTCTGAAGAATTGCTAACTACAAGAAGCTTTGACGGGAATGAAACTGAAAGGGAATGTACAAACATGGAGGAAGAAGACAACATTTCGGCAGTGACTGATATGGAATGGGAGGAGGTTCAATCATCTGCCTCAGAGTTGGACGCAGAAGCTGATCATCTGAACAAGTTCAAGGAGTTCGGAGACAAAATTTCAGATTTATCAGAATTGGAGAAGCCTCTTAAGTTTGATGAATTTGAAGAGATACTAACTGATGATGTACGGCAAGAACTTTTTCAAGAAGAAACTTATTCCTTTGACCTGCACGAGGAATCCAATGATATTCATGAAAAGGAAAATGATGTTTCTGACCTAAATCAACTTCAAGATTATGAAATTCATTGCCTGACTGACTCGATACCTGACATATTCATTCATCATCAAGAGGATATATCTCTTCATGCCGATGATGCAACTCAGAATCAAGTGGCTGCTGATCAGGATGTAGAAACAGTGGCCATCGGTTTTCCTACAACAGACCAAGAGCTCCATAAAAGTGAAATCGGAGATGCAATAGAGTATCAGGAGCGCATAGAGGATGTCAAATCATTAGTTGGAAGCCAAATTTCCTATTCATCTCGGAGTTTCTCAGAAGTTGAACTAGATGATAGTGAGGTAGATAACAGCCAAGACCAAATTGCTGCTGAAACCTTCCAGATTGCTGAAGCTGATGGTGATGGTGAATTGAGTAACTATTTCAACGATGAAAGTGGCCCAGATGAGCTTCATACTGTTGTTGAGAACCAGGATCTATTGGAGGAAGATCAAGACGGAGCTAGCCAGTTCAAAATCCATACCTCTGTCGACTCCGAACAGAACAGTGATTCAAGGATGTATAAAATCAACTTGGACAACAATAGCTACAGAGCAGATGTTGAGAAGATTGAAGACGAAGATTGCTTCAAGTTAGGCACAACAGAAACGTTATGCACAGACAATGAAGGAACCGGCACTGTATCACAGTGTGCAATACCTCACTTCGGAAGCAATTTTGAACCAGAACTTCCTAGCACTTGTAACAAGAGAAAATGGATGATCCAGTCAAAGAAACCCATCAAAGATTCAGATGAACAGAGGGAATTCAACCCCAAAGAACCCAACTTCCTACCAGTTGTTCCTGACCCAGAGGCTGAAAAGGTTGATCTCAAGCATCAGGATATGGATGACAGGAAAAATTCTGAAGAATGGATGCTTGATTTTGCACTCCAAAAAGCTGTTACGAAACTTGCTCCAGCTAGAAAGAAAAAGGTGGCACTACTTGTGGAGGCTTTTGAGACTGTGTTGCCAATGCCCATTTATAAAACTCTTAGAAGGAACTCATCACCTTTCCCTCAGTCGAGGTCTGTTCAAGCTTGTAGCTGATTGCAGCAATCCAGGTGAAATATTACGTTCTTACCTTACGATTTAAGTAACTTTGTTCTCTTCTTCTTTCATGTTTCTAACAGAACTATTACATAAACTAACTTGGTGATCTTGTTTATCTAGGAATTGTGGATAAAGATTTCAGATGCTGCATGAAACGTCAGTTGCAGAGTAGCTGTTTCTCCTAAGTTGACAGTCATATAAGGTCTTAAGCTTATTGATGCTAGTGTTAGATATGATTTTATGTATCTGGAACCATGTTACATCTATTCTTCTTCGTCGTAGGGGGCACTTCCACCTCCAATGTTTGTTTATTTCAGATGTATTTCTACTCATAAATGTCATGTAATAACGACCGACTCTGAAAGAGTTGTTTCTGTAGACAGCAACTCTTTATCGTTGTGAAATTAACTCTTTCCAGGAGCTGAGGTGAATGGAATGAGTTACAGCGTAATCAATGCTTTATGTTCGTCTCATGTTAACTTGAGCATTGAAAGCAAATCACCATTTTCCAGTGTGACCAGTACTGTATACATACTCAAATCTACAGTGCTTAATGGTAGTTATTGATCATCATTCCTACACAAAATGAAGCAGAAGGGTTGAGAACAAACAAAATCTTCATGGACAAAAATCTTTTTAAAGACAAAACATGCACCTGTTCGAGAGCAAATTGCTTCATTATCTGGCATTAATACATCGGTCGATCATATATCGGAAAGATAACTACGATGTACAGAATTTACTTCAGAGATAAATATGACTCGATTGCGGGTGAAGCAACAAGAAGTGATTCCAGTTCTCCAATGTAATTTTGGAGACTACTGCTGTCAGATATTTCCTTCTGCAAATCTTCACCACTGGAACTAGTTTCAGCATCTTTTCTCTCCTCCGCTTTTTCCTTTCTCATCATATCACTGTGAAACAACTGAAGGGCATCTGTGGTTGAAAGAGAGTGCACAGATTTATACAACCCCTCCAACTGATTTCTCCTCTCTTGCGTCTCTATGATCCTCTCTTTCACATTACACGGAAGGCACGCGAATGCACTTTCATGAGGCCAAATACCCATAAAATATGGAAGTCAATAACTTCATATATATGAGCTCATGCAAGAACTCGTATTGATTTTTGGTTTAGTTGTTTTACCTGGTAATCCCCCTAACAATCCCCCACTTGTATCCTGCAAGCACTGATTCCTTGAAACCAATGTTAAATCCCTCTTGAGAAGATGCATCTATCCCTGCCATAAGGCCATCGTGATACCCAATCTGAAACCCGAATAACAAGATTAGGAAAAGATTAAGAAACCACACGTAAAACAGTCACAAATAAAGTAGCAAAATCAAGATTTTAAGTCAACAAATTACAGCGTGGTGCTGTTGGAATCTCTTCTGCCATTCCCTCTCCAATTCGGAAGCATCACCCAATTCCCCATCAAGACAGAAAAGAGAATCATCTTCTTGAACCACTAAGTCGTCTTAACCAAAACATCCAAGTTAATCAACTATTTCTTCACACTGAAATGGCTCGAAAGGCCAAAAATGGAAAAGAAGAAAGAAAAGTAAACCGTGTCATTACCAACAACTGTTTGTGTAGGATCCAACCTTGTATTTGATGTCTGAAGAATTTCTGAGTAAATCTCCTTTGAAAGACTTCCTTCTTCCATCAGTAAACCACAGAATAAACCCTAGAAACACCAAAACTTTGTCCCTACAAATATAACTGCTCCAAATGGGTGATCACCATAATTAAATGTTTCAGTAATTGCCAGAAGTGGGAAACTGTTTGTACTTTTCAGAAACAGAAACAATTAAAGAGAGTTTGCTTGATTCTTTGTGTTTAGATAGCTTCAGGTGAGTGACCCCTTTACACTATCACCAGAACCTGTTACATACGTATAAGCCCAACAATCAACACCAAACAGAACTCATCTAATCGCAGACCTAATTGCATTAACACAGTCAGTACACCCTCCTGATTCCATCTCCCATTCACAATCAGCACACAAGTGCAAATTCATGTGGTTCTCAAAAACAAGTGTTCTTAGATATTACAATTAACAACTTGAAGGCTATAAAGCTTCAATTTTTATTTGTCCCCATTTCATTATCTTCATATTTAAACAAAACCAAGAATCTCAAAAGACAAAATTAAGTGAAATCGAACCTGAAAGCGTGGAGAGAGACAGGAAACAGAGGAAATCAAAAGAGTTATATTTTGGACAATGATCTACTTGGAAATCGTATATACTTTTCAGGCTATATAGTTCTTCTAAAGCCCACTCTTCCGTTACAAGTGGAATCTCAAGAAGCATAATCTCAAGTTCATACCATAAGCAATACAAAAGATGACACATTCAAATTCTGGGCACTAGTTGCCTATAGATGATACTTGTCAACAATGAGGCTCGACGTTGGGCTTGGGCCAGGCCTGAACGAGCCCAAAATTTATAACCCAAACTTAATTTTGATTGAATTTGGCGTTCGAAATTCCATCACATTTAGGTTTGATTTTTTTTTCAAATTCAATTTAATTTTGTTCTTAAAACTATGTTATTTTATTTAATATTTGACATATTTTCCGAACTTCAAATCGAACCGGACCACAGAGTCGAAGTCTAAATTTAATCTAAAACTCGAAAATTAAATTTTTTAAAAGTATAACTCAATTGAAATTAATACGGTCCAAAATTTAATATACTTAAATTTCAAAAAATACAAAATGAGGATAATTTATCTAAATTTTCCTACTAATTTTCTGTTTTGGAACACACTTGATATTAAAATTACTAAAAAAAATTTCTACTTACATGGTAAGTTTCAATTGTAATTATTTGTATTAAAGTTTGATCTTGTGCGTGAATAAATTTAAAATTAATAAAGAAACCAATAAGGTTAGTATTATATTTTTGTAACCTAATATATTTTATTAATAATTTTTATTTTTTAATTTCTTTCTAAAAATATTTTTCACTTATAATTTTCTGATAAAGATTTCATGGATTAATAAAATACTTTTTAATTTTCTTTTTTTATAAGTTTTAGCCCAGAGATAAATGCAGACTTTGTTTTTGATAAAACTTCATTTTTTAATAAAACTTCATATGTTGAGATGTGTATTAATAAAAAATAAATTCCAAAGAATTCATGAATTCAAGTCAAGTAGTAAAATTCAATTCAAATAATTGATAATAAAATTTAATAACCTCAATTTAAATAAATAATTAATAAACTTTAATGTAATTTTGACCTATAACACAAAATCTTAAATATTCAAATTTAAGACTATTAAGGGGCATAGGGTGGCTGTTTCGGTGTGCCACCCTGTACCCCTCTTCATCTATAATGGATGGATGGATGCAGAGGAGCACAGAATGGCACATGAAAACAAGAACCATCCTGTGCCCCTTAATAGTCTTAAATTTAAATAATTAAGACTTTGTGTTATAGGTCAAAATTGCGTTAGGATGGAGAAGGGCACAAAGTAACACACGGAAATAGAAACATGTGAATTGATCCCGTTATCAACATAATGTGCTTTTATCTAAAGAGTGTCTGAAAAAATAACAGCTATGAATTAAACACTGCATACAATGACAATAACGCCTAGTGAGAGTTCCGCAAAAATGTGAGGTCTGAGAATTAAACATCACATAGAAAAACAAAACAGCTGAAAAGCTTTTAGTTGATTTTGTTTGGTTCATTCTCCAAGCAGACTTGGTACAGACTACAGTTAACAAATCCCAGATTAGTTTAATCAGTTAATTACATAACAGCACATGTCTCAATAGTTAAGATTGAATAAGTGAAATCTTAGAGAGTTACTTCAGGTTTAAGAGAGGAATTTTCATAGTTACATGCTAAGAAGGTTCAGGTGATGCTTCATAGTTATTAGGATCTCTCTAATGCTTCTAGAGCAGCTCCTTTCATCCAATGGCCTCCAAATTGCCCTTGCTGTAAAGACAAGTGACAAAGTATCAAGCTTTTGTTTTAATTTTGAGAATGCTCACTCAGTTCCTGAATATCAGAAGTAATGAGGAATAAGCCAGAAAGATCATAAACATTTCTGTTAAAAAGATGTTAAGAAGGATGGAGTGATTGCAACACATCATCATCATCATCATCATCATCATCACATCCAGTCCGAAGTTCCGCAATAAAGCGGAATCTGGGGAAGTCTGATATTACGCAGCTTTACCCCTATAAGCAGAGTCTGGGGAGTGATTGCAACACAAAATGCAATATTAATTTACTGATAAAAGATCAACCAATTCTAGCTTTCAACCAAAGAATCTAAAGATGTAAATGGTCATAGTTTTTTAAGTGAAAGTGTCAAAATCAAGCAATCCACTGCATTGTTCAACCAGGAAAACAGAAAAGCAAATTTAGGAGAAAAAATACAAGTAAATATTGAAAATATGTGGGACATACCGAAGCTAAGTTCAAAAAGACAGATGTTTTTTATGCAGAAATGAAGCCAAAGACCAAATATGTGCTTATAAAGCACATAGGCAAAGTTGTTGCAGAGAAGTTAATGAAGGGAAAGATATACATACCCACATAGAGGGACAAGAGAAATCTCAGGACTAGGACTGCTAGCTGGCGAAACATTCTTTGGAAGTATTATATCAGAATTGTTCCCCAATCTCACTATGCAATGATCAGCAAGACAAAAACAATGATATGTAAAAAGCTTCCACCGCAAGAATGTTATGAAGGCACCAGGATAAAGAGCCTATTATAATAAACACATCCTGCAGTGACAGTAGTCTCGTGAGTCCAGGATAACTGGATAAGATAGTGATCAATAAAGCTAATCTTCAGGAAACAAGTTTTTCGACAAATTGAATTGCAGGTGATTGGAACAAGATCACACAAGCACACAGAAAGATGTATTGTCACACTTGAGTCTTTTCAATCTTGAGACTGCTTGAATTAGCGGCTGGAAGGACAGAACTAGAACTCTTAGGTGAAGACTTCAAAGCTCCCAAAGCATCAAGGAAGAACTTCTTATTTGCAACTATTCCATCTTCGGTCATATGATTTAGCAATTTCTGCACAAGATCCTTCATATTAGCTTTGGTATATGCTTTATATAAAAGCTTATATGTTGACGTATTTGGTAGCAATCCTTTGTTACGAGCATTTATGAAAAGTAAATCTGCTTCCATGTGCAAGCCGTTCATACAATAAACATCAAGCATAGTATTCAAAGTTGAAACCTTGACCTCTTGTCCTGATTCTACCATACTGTCAAATATGTTTCTAGCTTTAGAAACACAGTCGCAAATTCCGTACATCATGATCAGACTCTCATATGTAATAAAGCTTGGTATGTATCTCATCTTGGTCATCTTCTCAAAAGTGATCTCTGCCTGTTCTTTTAGCCGAGCCTTGCCATAATTCATAATCATAGAATTAAATGTAGCCAAAGTTGGCTTCTCCTTGGAGCGTAACAAGCTCTTAAAGACAAGTTCCATCTTGTCAAATTGTTGCTTCTTTCCATAGGAATCAATAAGCAAATTAAATGTAATAACATCAGGCTTGCATTGATTATTTTTCATACGTGAAAGCACCGATTCCATTTCCTTGATCATTCCATTTTTCCCGTACGCATCCATCACACCATTATACGTGTAAATATCAGGAGAAATAACACTGTCAGAAAGATCCTTAAACAAGATATTCACTTGATCTACATTTTGAGCTTGAGCGAAAGCCCTCAAGAGGATATTGTATGTCACCAAATTGGGTTTGCAACGTTCCAAACTTTTCATTTTCTCAAAATACCCGAGAGCTTTCGCCAAAGCTTTTGCTTTATCTTTCGAGTGCAGATGTGCCGTAATGAGTGCATTGTAAACGGAAGCATCAGGCCGGCATCCACTGTTCCGCATCTCAGAGAAGAGCCACATGGCCATTCTAGTTTGACCTTTCTTTCCCATAACTGATATCAATTTTGAGTAAACACCATTATCAGCTATATACCAACGCTGTTTTTGCATCCATCGGAACACCTGAATTCATAATTTGCAAGTAAAAGAAACATTCTTTTTGGTATATCATGAAGCACAGACATTTACAAACACGTTCACAGTCACATCATGAACCTACTGTATCGCTAACATGTTCACTTACTTCTCAAATGCGTATCAATTCAGCATCAAGTCAATTACTAAATATATAATCACACGAATGCATAACAGGCAACAGCAGAATGACGGGAAATAAGCGGAATCTCAGAATTATATCACTCGATCACAAATTATATCAAAAGCGAGAACCCCAATCGAGTAATTACTAAGACCCAGAAGCTAAAAATGCTGAGAAACAAAAACCTCAAGACACTGAAGCCACTTGTCTCCCTTGCCAAGCTCTTCAAATAGCATGAAACAGTGCTCGGTCCTCACAACTCTCACGTACTTGTTGAGTGTCTTTACCAGAGGTTCATTTCCGTTGCAACCCTTCATAAGGACGCGAACCAGGTCTTGGCTCCCTGATTTCTCTCCGTCTACAAAGGTACCAGCGTTCTTCTTCTTGGGTCGGATCGAGACACAGGCAACGTGGGTCCGGGTAATTTTCGGTGGACGCCATTGAGGGGTGTATTCGTAAAATTGAGAGAATTGTTGGGTAAATGGAGAAGGATGGAGTTGCAGAGACAACGCCGGCATAGCTAAATTATCGAAAAGCCAGAGTCTTTGGGGCAATTGAGGTTTATAACGGAGAATATTTAAAGCAATCGTTAAAAAATTTCATTTTTTTTACTTTTCGTAAAAAAAATTACAACAACAACATTAAAATATAATTCTTGAACAATTATATTTTATATTTAGAAAATTACGACAACAAGTCACAACATTAATTAGTTACAGCCGTACCCGCTGATACTGATTGACAGCTGAAACACCGGTTGTGGATTTTGTACTTATTCAAATGGAAGAATTGGGGTCTTTTTTGCATGAAACTTGAAGTAATGGTGTGCATGTCCTGCTTCTGCTACTCAGCTTATCGGAATGCAACATAATGGTACCTGAGACAATACGTCAGCTGTCAGATTCCTCCAGTCCATGAAGAGCTAAATGCCAACTCAGTGAAAACCAAACACTCTTCTCTCTCAAACTCTGAATGGCTTTCCGGTGGCGTATTCACAAGAAAAGGGTACAAGATTCCAATTTTAATTTATTTTCTCCTTGCCGGAATCTTCGTCGGGGTAGTTCTTTTCTTCTGTTCCTTCATCGTCCACCGTTGTCACCGATGGTCCGCCGCAGCTCCCGCCGTTTGAGTACGAGCCGAAACCGTATAAATTGCCGTTGGCAGAGGAAGTGCTTCAACAGAGAAAGAGGTTTCTTGGTCCCTCCTCTTCTACTACTACCAGAAGCCTGTGAGTGTAGATGATGTACCAAAAACCCTAGTAAAATTTCTGCCACGTATTTGTTAAAGATTGAATCTTTCTTAGAAACTTTTTGACGGGTTTTGGTTATATCTGTAGTTGAACATCGTAGAAGGGAAGATGCAATATTTATATGATTCTTGGTCCCTCCCTCTTCTACTACTACCAGAAGCCTATGAGTGTAGATGATATACCAAACACCCTAATAAAATTTTCTGCCACGTTTATGTTAAAAGATTGAATCTTTCTTAGAAATTTTTTGACGGGTTTTGGTTATAACTGTAGTTGAACATCGTAGAAGGGAAGATGCAATATTTATATGACGAGAGCGGAAGGAGGTATCTGGATGCGTTTGCTGGAATAGTGACAGTCTCATGTGGGCACTTCCACCCTCATGTTTTGGAGGCCATTGCAGAGCAAAGTAAGCTTCTTCAGCATGCTACCACTATTTACTTGCATCACGCAATAGCTGATTTCGTCGAGGCCTTAGCTGCCAAGATGCCTGGGAACCTCAAGGTCTTTGTTTGATTTCTCTTCTCTTCGTGTTTTTACCATAACTTTAATGCTTGCAAGGACTACAGAAAGATGGATTCTTTATTCTTTGGCTGGTTGGTCTTAAAGTGAGACTGTGTTTTCAGTGAACTGTGAGTTGTTATTGCTAGCAATATGCACATGGTGTCCATAGCAGATTGTAATCTTAAAAGCTGCAATTGCGGTCGTGTAACATTGTTTACAACCTTGTTTCGTGCCTTTGAACCAGCTATGTAACGTTGCAGGTTTGCTGAGCGAGAGAGGGCAATTCACCAAACTTTTTGTGATTATTGTTTTCCTTGCAAGAATTGGATCCAATATTTGCAGAGTCCAGCAAAGTGACTGTCTGGACAACAAGTGTGATGATTTTGAGCTTTTATGATGCAGGTTGTGTAGTTTGTGAATTCCGGGTCTGAAGCAAATGAGTTGACAATGATGCTGGCCAGACTTTATACTGGTAATCTTGAAATGATCATTGAGAAATGCATATCATGGTGGAAGCTGTGGTACTCTTGGACTGACAGCTTTAAATTCATGGAAGTGTCCTATACAACAGGTTTGTGTGCATCTGAAGGATTTGCACCTTATTGCACTTTGGCTATTGTAATTAAGACTGGTGATTCTAAGGATGAAGTATTGCAGGTGAAATTCATCATGTGATTAACCCACATCCTTACCGAGGAATCTTTGGCCCTGATCCCAGTGGCTATGCAAACGATGTTCAAGATCACATTCATTATGGAACTTCAGGAAGGTGGCTGGATTTATTTCTGAAACAATTCAGGTTGCGATGGATGTCTAAAGTTTTATGGCCATTCCGATAACCACTAATGCAAGTCTTTTATAACCTTTATTTCTTTTCAAATTTTGTTCAAGTCCAGGTAGTTGGTGGAGCAGTTGAATTAGCTCCTGGATACTTGAAGTTGGTCTATGACATTGTACGAAATGCTGGTGCTGTTTGCATTGCTGATGAAGTGCAGACAGGATTTGGCCGCACGGGCAGCCATTATTGGGGTTTTCAAACCCAAGATGTCATTCCTGACATAGTTACCATGGCAAAGGTACTTAAAATCATCCATTTAAATTTAGTTAATCCTTAAAATGAAATAATTATTACTCACGAAAACTTCCGGTCCTTATAGTGAGATTGCGCTGCAATTTAGTGTATGCATTGGCATTGCGTGCATCGCCTTTTGTTAGTGCTTTCCAACCATACGTTCACGTTTTGTATTAATTATTGACAGGGAATCGGAAACGGTTTACCATTAGGTGCAGTGGTAACAACACTAGAAATAGCAAGTGCTATGGCGCAGAAAATTCAATTTTAACACTTTTGGTGGGAACCCTGTCTGTTCTGCTGGTGGACCAGCAGTACTGAGAGTAATTGACCAAGAGAAGCGTCAAGAGCACTGTGCTGCTGTTGGATCCCACTTGATTGGGCGTTTGAGAGATCTACGGGAAAGACATGACAGTAAGTTCTCTCTAACTTGCCACTGGCAAGTAAGCACTAGTCTATCTGTTTCTTTTCTTAAGCACCTATGTATGTAAAGGTAGACAAGGAAAGTAAAAGAGCAATCTCTGTTTCTGCTAGCATATCATTCTGAGACTGTAGGTGGTTTTGGAAAACTCCTCATCTGTTGAATTCCAACCTAGTAAGGTAACTGTTAATCATTTAACTTTGGCAAACTATGATTTGTAAGTTCAGGTGGGGATTTTTATATTAGGATGTTTATTGAATATGTCCTCCAGGTTTTGTGTTATAAGGATAGGCCATGAGCATGCAATTTGATGCATTCATTTGATCTTTATCAGACTACAATATGATTAATGTTACACATTTATTTTACGATCTTGGGTCTTTCTTTTCCTGATTTGTTACCCAGATATGCTTTAAGTGATAATGTTCTAAGCATTTCTTGCGACTTTCAGTGATTGGAGATGTAAGAGGAAGGGGTTTGATGGTCGGGATAGAACTTGTAACTGACAGGAAGGAGAAGACACCTGCCAAGGCAGAAACTGCAGTTTTGTTTGAAAAACTTGGAGGTATTGTAGAAGACCCTCCAAACGGAAAATGGATAGAGATCAGTTTTTGATACTTATGCAATGTGTTATATGTTCTCTCACTTGCAGAGCTTGGCATTCTTGTTGGAAGAGGTGGTCTGCATGGAAACGTTTTTCGTATAAAACCACCAATTTGTTTCTCCAAAGATGATGCAGGTATTTTCCCTGCATCTCATCAATATGGGATTTATAAGTTAATCCCTGTTAACCTTTAAAAGGAACTGCAGAAAGAAATGCCATTAATCTTACTTTTGCTTGCACATTCTGTTTCGTGAGTTTGTGTAATAACTGTGCTTTTTCTTTGGTAGGTGCAGACTTCCTGGTTGATGCTTTGGACCATTCGATGTCTAAGTTGTGAGAATCAATCTACCAGTGGTTGGATGTGCAGTTTTCTGAATCTTTTAGCATCAATTTCTTATGTCATTTTCAATAATATCAAGTGAATTTCTAATGGTATGGGCACATTCTATCTCGCAGAATGCTTTTGTTATGATTTTTCTGCACCGTATTATATGTTGTACTCAGCAACTGTGTTCGAACTTTTCTGCTTTCCGATCCTCACAATAAGTCTAGGAATCAATTCAAGGACAGAAAAAATATACAAACAATCAAGTTGTTGTTAACGGGGCTTTGAGATAATTTAGGCTTTTAGATAACCATCACATGAAAAACAGTGTAGAAATAAATCCTCAAGTCTGTAAGTGTGCAAGAGAGTGCCAGGAAAAGGAAGGTAAGAGAGTAGAACTGCAAAAAAAGTTTGATGATGATGATAAACAATGTTCCTGAGATTCTTTTTTGTGAAGAGAGAATGGTATAATAGAATCTTAATCCCAACATGAAAATTAGGATATCTTATGCGTGATATGAATTGAGGTTGGAACAAGTTGATCGGATATTCTTTTTCTTTTTGCCCCAGTATTGGGACCTGAAGAAGGAAATGACAATACTGATTATTACATATCAAGAAACAGAACAAAAAGAGAGAGCATTATCAATTCCAACTTTTTCTGGTAAAGTTTCTTCGTGCTAGAAAGGTATGGGTTTTTTTATGTTTTCAAATGTATCAAGAGAAAATGTATAGACTTGCAGCCCATATAAGATACTGTTTGTTCTGTATTGGAGCCTCGTCTCAAGGCATAATTGGCAGCTATTCGAAAGAACAAGAGAACAATGCCATAATCATTTACAGAACGGATTGAGCACACAGAAATTACATGGCAGATTAATGTGTAGACTCAAAGCAGTATATCTCCTCTGTAGACATTTTATGTACAGCAAGCAAGTACTGAATATATGATTGAAAGCAAAAATTTCCTTTTGGCAGAATGGCTGCTTTTAACCACAAGTTCTTGAATCTGTGGAAAGCTGCTTCAAAAAGGTCAGCCAGCTTGAGCTATGTCTACTTGAGTTCATGATTATATTCTTCAAAAGACATATCTTTGCTTACTGGAGTATGGCTTGATTGATGATGTTTTCCACAAATTTGACCTGTTTGTTTTCTTCTAATGCAGGACTAAGCAGGTTCACAAGGACGATTTGCCCATACTGAACTCAGAGCTCTAAGTCGCTGGCAATACTCCCCCAACACAAGCAAGCCTCGAGCTGCCTGACGTACTGTCAACTGCCGGTGCATCTGAAGCAGAGTTTCCTTCCGAAGATGGTCTGCCTGTTTAAGACCAAAAGTTATGGCAATGCAGCAATTCAGCATCAAAAAGTTTCTTCTGCAAAGGTATTAAGGTCTGTTCCTGAGGCAAATGGCCTTAGAAACAATGTCTTGAAGGAGAGAGAGACAAAGGTCTGTATGGCTTAAACTGTTTTGACAATAGGAAAATTGCAGGAAGAGTTGCAGAACATACCTGCAGCACAAAGCGAATTAGAGATTCTAATCTCTCCATTGCATTTTCCATTTGTGGCATGTAACTAGAACTATCCAAATGACCAGCTGCCACTGTCTCGGCTAGAGTTTGCTGGAGTTTTTCCATACCTTGCGAAAGCGCATCTTCTGCTTGCTGGCATGATAATTTAAGGTTAGTGACTTCCAATCGCTGCTGTTCCGCCAGGGGTTCAAGCTGAGGCAGAAGAACCTGCAATCAACCAATAAGTTCGGTTATGGCAGCCATTGCACTTGTATCATAAGCTTATGCAGTTTAAAGGATCATGATTCATCATACACAGGCCTGACACTAGACTCTCCGCATCAACAAGCTTTCAATTCCCATGCCACAGACACATTTCATGGAGCTATGAATGGCAGGGAAAACACAAAGTAACCACCTTTCTGGAGTTGGTATACAGGTATTACTAACAAGACTGATTGAACTCGACTGCTAGAGATTAACTTCTTATGGATGAGCAAAAGACCATATGAATCTAACTACATAGAAGGCACATTAGTCAGACAGGTCACAGCAGAAAATTTGTCCAGAGCTTTGAGAATTGATATGCGGCTAATGTAATGAATGAGGAGTATGAATCCGTGTTTATACAGTAGCAGTTACAACCCACAATTGAGTTTTCTGAAGATTATGTATTCCTGTTAGAAGTAGTCATCTTTTGTACATGAATAGTTAATAAGCTAACACTGTATTACCTTAAGGAGCTCAGAAGGGCGAAAGCCACCAATCCACAAGAAAAAACGTTCTGCTGGAGACTTCCACAACCCAGACATCATATAGAAAACATCAGCTTTTGCAGCAGCTGCTTTCATGTTAAAAAGTTCAGAATAGTGGTTCAATCCGCTTTCCACAAGCATCTGAAGCTCTACATCACTTATATGAGCATCTAAAGCAGTCCTCAGATCATATATCTGTCTGTCTTGTTCTTCTAACCAATGTCCATACTCCATTTCAAAAGTAACAATCCCTGCAGACAAATGAATCAACATTTGCCTCCTTACTCTTCCAAATAAACAGCAAAATAAACGAAGATGATGTATAGAAAACGTCCAGCCTGAGCCTCATGCAGATATGATAAAAAAAAATATGTTTCCACAATTGTCAGAAGTACCATATAAAGAAACAATGATTTGCCGTTAGCTCCATCGATGAAACATAAATGATTATAGATATAGATTCTATGGAAATGCCTAGTCTAAGATGCCTACAAGATTTCCTTATATTGAGACTTCATAAGTTAGGTCGTCCTAAAAAGGGATAGAGGGAAGCGTAGTCAAATCTAATTCTGGTAATATCAATAAGATTTTTGACATACAAACCTGAGTTCATAGTTCCATTAAACCCCAAATGACCAGCTTCTACTCCACCACTCATGTACAGGCCCTACATACAGTGGAGGAACAACTGCTTTGTATTAGTAGAGTAGTAAAAGAATAACAAAGAACTAGTGCAAAAAGGTAATCTTCTCCATGCCTGTTGCCTGGCTCTCTCAAGCTCCTGTTCCAATTGAAGGAGCTTCAAACGACTTGATTCTAATTGTTGAACATATGCCTTCAATGAAAGGCTAAAAGTAAGCCAGCATCCTAGAGAACTATTGCATGAAAATTTTCCATCAACATCACTGCGTATACATTTATACCTTTTTCCTCAGACGGCTTTTCCGAGCAGCCTCACGGTTTTGAGCGAGACGTCTTTGAGCCTTTTATCATGAATATGTTGAATCATCAGATAATGATATAAAATGTCCAGAATTAGAAATTAACCAACAACAGCTTGTTTCTGACAGAGATGACCACAGATTCTTACCTTATCAGTAGGCTTACTTGCTTCTTGATCATACTTGCCTGAAGGTCCAAGAGTATCTTGTGATATATCCTCTGACTAGTGAAATTACATATATAAATATGCTTCAGCTCACAATGAGTAAGCATGACCAAACTACAGAAACTAGTGAGGATACGGTTCAAAAATTGACACCTGATTATCTAGCTTCATTTGTGCTGCGAAAATCATTGATGCTGGTGTTGCTGGAGTGCCAGTGATCAACACTGATGCGGGTGAATTATCTTCCCATATTCCTATGTTATGGATAGGCTCATAAAGTCCCATCCTTCTTGAGGTGACAAACTGAGTCGATGGAGAGTTCATGCTCCTTATATCCATGACGAAGGTAGTTCAGTAAGCGTTTTGGCACAAGTGGATATGAAGAAACAGAGAGGAGTTGAGTTTAACAAGAAGGATTTGAGGTATCAGGATATTAAGGTTTGACAAGGGGAGCTTTGTAATAAGCATGCTATAAGAAGCAGATGGTTTCAGTGTAAAACTAAAGTTGGCAAAGCAGCATCATGAAGTTGCAAATTCCTTGGGAAACACTGAAAAGGCCAAAATATCAACCTAGTTCCTGAAAAAACTCCAACTTCACTGAAATCAGTGTTGGATTACGCATCACATACATGTACCTGCAAATAGAAACTTCATGGAATCTTTATAAATTTCAGGAAAGGAATGGGATAGAATCATTTATTAATATATGAACCACGACTCATGACTGAATAGTACAATTCCCAAGTTGGTAAAATGTCCAGCAAACCGAACAGAATTGATAACGATGTGATGTACACTCGAGTACAAGCATGAAAGTTTCCTTATTTTAGGTCTAACTCTAACAACAGGATTGTTTCATTATGGCATTGTTCTGTTCACACTTTTCCTGCACATGTTTATGGTGGACCAATTTTGCATTGTTTTGATACTGTAGAGAGAAATATTCAAATAAATATGGTGTCAATGACCACTACTACCTCTTCCAACAAGTGGCAAGCTTACGAAAAGGAAATATAAAACAGAAAAACTGTTCTCAAAAGCTGATGCAGACACTATGGAGAAAATAATGAGAAATCAGAAGAAAGGTAATATGCCAAGTCAACTGACAATTTCATAGGGAAAATATAGGTGACACCCAAAGTGATGAAGATTGAGTTCCATTACTGCACAGATCTGCAGAAACATCAAATACAAGTACTAAAGTGACCAAAATGCAGATTTTTTAGTACATTAGTAATCATAATGCTTGACCCTTGTACAAGCAATGAACCAGGAACAGGAGATGTGGATATATGAGAAGAAAGATCATCAAATGATTAAAAACAAGAAGTGTTGAATTTCCAAGGAAGAAGGTCTAAAAATATATAGGAAACAAGAGGCTTTGTAGAAATTTCACGTCTTAAATAATCGTATCAAACATTCTCTCAAGTTCAATGATCTTTTCAGCTTTCTAATAACATCTTCAAATTCCAGAAGTTGTAAAAGAGTGAGAGAGAGAGAAGAAAAAGCTCATGGGATTCCGTTGTCAACCGAAACTTACTCCAAGAAAAACTGAAACAGAAACTATCAAACCAAACTTCGAAAGAGTTGAGAGTAGAACAACAAAAGGAAAAAACACCATATATGAAACTTAAATTTTAACCCACCACTTAAAACTTATAGATATTGAAAAATAAAAACTAAGAACGTAGAACAAACGCTGTTTTATCATCTATAGAATCTTCTTTGTTATATCATTTACTGGTATGTCATTGAAAAGAAATCATTTTCCCAAGATTACACAACAGGCAGCTACTGATAAGGAAAAACAATCCAAAACAACGCGTTAACACACAGAGGCTGATAACAGAACTTCCATATGTTTCTCACTCTTGCTTCGCCAAACCAACACACCCGATGAACAAAACAGGAAAGCCCAGAAGAAGATGATGAAGAAAAAACAAGAAAAGTCAGTGAACCTTCTGTTTCAAAACGAAGTAGCATGAGAAGAAAGTTTCCCGCTTTCAGTACCAACCAGAAACAAAGACACGAAGGTTGCAACTTTCAACACAAAACCTCGTAAAGCTTGTCCCTTTACAAATTCTCCCACCACAACAACCTTTGCTTCTTCCAACATCATCCTTCTTCAAACCAAGACTAGAACCGAGGACCAATAACGACAGCTTAAAAATGACCCCTCTGCTCCAACACTATTGCTTGTTTTCTTTGACTAATTAATGAAAAATAAATTATATTAATTATAAACAAATTCAAACTCACCACCCCAATTATTTGTTCTTATTAACCTTGGCTTGAGGTGGGATTTGGCTTATCGTGACCTACAGTGAGTACATGATAAAAAATTACACACATATGCTTCCACTAAGCGCTAATATGCGCACACAGTTATCTGTCACCACTACATCCAACTCTTAACCTGAGACACTTCCCCGCGTTTGCCGACGACGGCATTTACCGCAGGTTTGGTTTGCCGGAGATGACGGAGTGTTAGTGTTATGAAGAAGAGAAAGGTCAAGCGTGAGAGGGTGGTCTTTCGGGTTAGATAAGCGTGTGGGTTAGACGCGCTTGAAGAGAATGTGAGAGTGTGATGGCGGCCTTATCGCGGGAATTTAACGGTCATGGAAACGCTTAACGTGGCATTTTAACGGATGTAGTCCAATTTTGGTACTGTTGGAACATTAATTACATGAGACAATACTTAAGTTTTGACAATTTAATATTAAAAATATAAAAGAATATTTAATAAGATTCTATTATTAAGTTCAATGTAAAGAATATTATAATATCAACGAAGAATATTTTTTTAAAAACGAAAGAATCTGCAATCATTATTCTCAAGACGTGTATGGAGTAAATTTTCGGATTGATACAATAGTTTGTAAATCATGTCAATCGAATATTTTGCGTTAAATAAACCTTGTACAATAGATTTGATCAAAAGAACGTAAGTGAAATAATATATTTATGTGTGATTTACGAAATTGATAAAATTGTTTAGAAGGTGTAAAAAAAAATTAAATTATTTAAGATTTTAAATTAAATTTTTATATGGATCCTTCCAAATTTTTTAGTATATTGATTTTTTAAAAATCTCTTTTTATATTGTTTTTAAATAATGATGAAATACGTAAAATATGAACATAACACTCGAACCAATTAAATAATATTGATATAACAATTCAACTAAATTCTTAAACTTGCTGCAAACTAATTAGACTCAATTCAAACTGATACATTATCGATTTTGGTCAAAGTTTAATTTTAATTCAACCACATCTAATTAGTTCGTATTACGGATGTTTATAACCTATGTATTTTATTATTATTTTTAAACAAGCATCTAAAAAAAGACATTTTACAAATTTCAAAGATAACCAAAGGTTATACTAAATTTTTAAAAATTAAATAAAATTTTAAATCATACCCCCTCCTATTCAAAATAAGTATCGTTTTAGAGGAATGCACTTATTAAGAAAGTTAATGAAAGGTCTGATATACCCTTATTAATTACATGTTAAAGTGCCTTGAAAATATAATTTGTGTAATCTGTGTAATTAAGATGTGAGAGAAATTAAAGGGTAATTTTGAAAGTAAAATCATAAATATGCATAAAAAGTCGACACTTATTTTAAATAATTAAAACCCTTCTAAAACGATAATTAGTTTAAATAGGAGGGAGTAATAAAGAAGTTGTGTTTTACTCTACAAATAAAGAGTTAAAACTGGCTATTGGTGTTATTGAAAGTGTACGTATGTGTAAAGTCAGCTTCAGGGATCTTACTACCTAACAACAAGCATTACCCACACAATGGCTTTTCAAGTCGCACTAAGACAACATCCAATGACCCCATCAACAACCATATCCTCCAACTTGTATCCAATTAATGAGATATTAAAAACACATTCCCTTATGATAATCTGTTTTCCACTTCTTTTGGACTGGTGGAAGCATTTATAATAGTCATTCCAAATCTAACTAGTTGGATTGGTTTAATAGAAAAAATATTGAATCGATTAAATTTTTAATTTAATTTCTTTAATAATTTATATCGTTAAAATTGATTAATTTATTAATTAATTAACTATTTTTTTAATTTTTTAAAAATTGAATTGATTCGGTCGACTTAACAATAAAAACTTTTAATCAATTAACTTTTCGGTTCAATTTTTAATTTTTTAGTTTTATTTAGTTTAATATTATTTGTTGTTAAAAACTGATCATTTTATTAATTAATTGGTCATTTTTATAAACTAATCAATTTTTACAAACTAAAATAAATCGATTAATTTTTATTTCACATTATCATTTTTAATTAAACTTTTATTTGTTCAATGGGTACGAATAGTTTTCTTTAGTTATTTTTTAAATTCTTTAATTTTATTAAATCTCTAACTAGTTTTATGATAGTTTAATACTAGTTAAATATTTTAAACCTTAAACTTCTTGTCTCACTGGTTTAACTTCCGATCCGGTTTTGAAAAACATTGTTAATGTTTGTAAACAAATTGATTTTTATAAACTAGAACAAATTAGTTGATTTTTATTTTAACGATTTCTTAAACTTCTACTTTTTTTATATAAGTAAGGATAATCTTCTTATTTCAAATTCATCAATTTTATTCAATATTAATTATGTATCGATTTTATAATAGTCTAATTTAAGTTTAATATTTTAAAACTTAAATTTTGTATTTTATCGGTATAATTTTTAATCCACATTCTTGAATTATTAGAAACAGCTAAATTGTTTTTTTGGGACTCAAACTTGTAACGTGAGGTAAACACAGGCTATTACCTGATAGCTCTAATATCACTGAACTCCCCTCCCCCCATAAGCGCTTATAAGAGAAGATAAGAGAAGGTGAAATCAAATCCTAAATATTTCTTTCTCAGAGTATTATTGATTATCAAGCCTTTGGTATATTCAAGTCACTACAACAGCCACACTTCTTGGAATAATCCCCAAAAAATTTATTGATAACTTTCAGCTCATTATATTGACAAACAAATCCGTCATGTTGTTCCCTTCAAATCTTCCGCCTCATTGCATCTTAGCCTTCTATTTATATAGTTTCTATATAAATAAAAGGCTAAGATACAATGGGACAGAATTGGTACTGAGTTGTTGAGTAAGAGGAACAACCCCCTCTCTTCATAGTCACTTCCCTGGGCAAGACTCAAGATTACCAACTTTTAGTGTCCGAACCTTTCCCTTCAGACCTCACATGCACTCTTGCTCACGCAAATCAATAATTCACGTCGACTCATATGGTCAACCCAATCCACAACACTTAGAAATATATATGCAAAACGAGCGCATGCAAAGTCTTCATATAGTGCTCACGTAACCAACTTGTACTTTGATAATCTTCTAGCTTTAAAAACCAAAGACTTCAGGAAAAAGGATGTAAGACTCTTCGGTTGTTAAGCTGAATTTTAAATTATAATTAAGTTAAGATCGGCATACTAATTTATCGTAATTACAATACAATACAACTCGCAATTCATAATTTTAAACTTTCGAGTATGTTAAGTACATTATGTAACAATAATAGTTAGTTAAGAGAATCTAATTAAGTCAATATATACGTACTTGAAACTAGTCGGCTTCTTAATTAAGAGCTAATGTAATTAGTTTTTAATATGAAAACTGCAAGGTCTTGAGTATTAATTAATGTCACATTTAGTTGTACTTACCTTGACTTCATTTATAATTGGAGTACTGATGCAATTAGTTTGGTCTCGTCTATTCTGTGCATGGCACGTGGCAACACCTCCATCTTTTTCACCATAGATCCTTGTTTATATGTGAAACCCATTTCATATAATATAAGAGGAGAGACTGAGAGTTGTACCCATGAGTTAAGAGAGTTAGGGAGGGTTTTGTTGTCTCGTCTATCATACCTGAAACTTACTTAAGGTATACCTACTTTCAATGGTAATTTGACTCAATTCTTAAACTCGGCTTAAATCAATTAAAATTGACTTAAATTAATAATTTAAGAATAATTATAATAAATTATTAATTTGAGTTGAAATTTATTTGTTCGATTTAAATTTAAGAACTAGATTGAAACGTCACGTAAATAACACTTGAGTATAATAAACGAATTAAGAATTAAGTGACGGAAAGTAGAAGCATATATATATAATCTATCCTTATAAGTCACTTTAAGTTAGCTAATATGGTGCAATCTTTCAAAGTAGTTGATCATGTTCATTATTTTATAACCTATTTAGCCGTCCCTTGAGAGGTCTCAACGACCTAATTATATTCTAATAGTATGCATGCGCCATCAATAGTTACGTGATTATCTAGTAGTAGTAGTGGGAGAGAATGAGATATTATAGAATTATTGAAGAGAGGATAAGCTTCAGTAAGTACTACACACGTAAATTAGGCCATTTTGAGAACTGATGTCGAGCCTGTAAAAAGGTTCAATCATTATTATTAGTTAAAAATTGAGTTTACAAAACTATTAAATAAAATTTTATTTATAAAAATTAAATAATTTATAAAATTGACCAATTAATTAATAGATTAATCAAATTTTAACAGTAAGAGTTATTAAAATAAATCAAACAAAAAAATTAATCGGTTCAAGATTTTTTCCTGTTGAATTGGTTAAACCGATTAAATATAATATATTTTTTAAAGTTAAAAGATGTAAATCCCTTTGTAGTTTAAGCAATCTTAGAGAAAATTTTCTAATTTTTTAAATTAAAACTCATTATAATTTT
>JANKYE010000225.1:1781519-1792879 GCA_032467995.1 Erythroxylum dillonii
AGTAATAAAAATATTTATTATTATTTTAAAAACAAAAATTATAAATTATAAAAATTAAAGTAAATAAAATAACTAATTAAAAAACTTTTTTAAAACAAAGGGAAAGGAGAGGTAAGAGAGAGGTTTTAAAATTTTTAAAAATTTTGCAAAATAGTTAACATATTTTTTAAAATTTCTGGTACCGACCTGTTACCATCCTTCCTTACTTCATAATATACTCTTTGTTTGTGAATGCAAAATATGAGTTGAATAAATAAAATTCCTGTAATAATTTATGAATTATGCATTTTAATTTCACATGTATATCACCTACAACAACTTGGTAATCATGACATCAACTTATAGACCAAACATAGTTTAAAAATATATAAATTTGAAAAAAAAGGTGTAATCTTTTAAAAAAATAAAAAAGAAATCATGTTAGTTGAACCTAAAAATAGATTTAAAGAAATTATGATTTTTCTTCCTTGGTTGGTTGCTTACTTCTACATAATTAATGTTACTAGAGAACATTGATTCAACTTAGTAGGTGAGGAAGGATCAAATTTTAAAGTCATTTTCTTCTTATACCAAATATACGAGGAAAAATCAATAATTAAAAAGTTAAACCGATTTAATTGTAAAAGTTTTGAACCGTTCAGTTTTTTAGATCAGTTTTTAACTTTTTAGTTCAACTAATTTTAATAACTATTGTTGTTAAAAATTGATCAGTTTGTTAATTAATCGGTTAATTTTTAAATTAATAAAATTTTATAAACTAAATAAATAAATTACTTATTATTTAACAATTTCTTTTTAGTTAAAGTAGTTAAACTTTAAATTATTCGACAAATGTTTTAAATTATATTCAAAATTTTTTAATTTTATCTAATTCTTGGTTCGGTTTTATGACAGTCTAATATCGGTTGAAGCTTTTAAATCTTAAATTTCTTGTTTTACCGATTTAACTTTTAGTTCGATTTTTAAAATATTAAATAAAATAGAAGATAATTCCTTTTTAAAAATTTTCTAATTATGAAGAAAATTTTAAAAAATACTAATTTTAGGGATTTTGATCTTATTAGTTATTACCGACCTCAAAATTTATTTTACATGGCAAAATTTTAAGTGATTTAAATTATATAATTTATAAAACAATCCAAACGTAAATTATAATAACCGTCTAGCACAAAAGCGACTTTATCATTAAAGTCCGCAAAGTCAAATAATATATGCAAAGGACTCCGTATTCCGTAATAAATAATAACTCATTAATTACGGACTTGAAAGAAAAATATAAAATGTGAATATAAAAATATGACAGCACCTGGTTTTTACTCTCGTACTAGCTTCCCGGGCAGCCCGAACCGGCGATCTTTAAAAAATATATATAACGAAGAGAAGGTGCTGCCCGTGCTGCCCAAAATAATGACTGAGAAATTACGGGCAGTGAGTCAGTCACTCACCCGCACCCAGCTCTATGTTTCTCTCTCTCTCTCTCTTCTCTTTATCTGTGCTATATTTTTCTATATCTTTGGGGTGTCTGTGTCTTTGGAATCACGATCCGACGGTCCACAATGAACGGAGCTAGCTACGCTTGTTCCTCCAGATTTTAGGCCCCGAAACCTCCAGATCTGCTCTCTTCGTGCTCGGATCTTCACACACGGTACGCTTTCGCTCTGTGATTTTCTCTTCCTGGTCTCGATTCGTTAGTTTTAAGCTCTTCTCTTGCTTCAATCTGGCTTCTTTGCTTGTGTAAAGAATGATTCGAGAGCTTAACGACTGATTTCTGTGATATTTAGCTCTTTCTCTTGTAGTTTCTGGGTTTTTTGACCGAGTTTCAGCGGGTATCGCTTGAAACATTACGTTACTTCGCAGAACTTCGACGTTTAAAGTTTTTTAGGAAAATTAATTCATTCCTCGTTGAATTCGTAGCTCTAAACTTAGTGTAACAGTGAGAATGTACCGATTTTCAAGTGTATAGCCTCTGAAGTTCACTGCTAAAACTGGTCACCGGCGAGTTTTCTCGTCGCTGAAAGGGGTATCTTGTCTTATTCTCTTAATAATAATATCTACTTTATTATTCTCACTTTCTACCTTTTTATTTGCATAATAAACTATTTTTGAAAAATTAGGTTCAATTAACTCGATATTTTCCCTTTTTTTCTTATTTTTTCCTGTTTTCGGATCTGACGGTTGATTTGTTCTTAATTGGGACTGATCTAACAGTCAGAACTTTGTCATCCACTCTCATGCAGGTTTTTCCTTTTCCATAGTTTCCTCTTTTTAGCGCACGCAAATGGAGGAGACCATCCACGGTACCACGATAGTTACGCAAAGTAACGGCGCGCTAACGTGCGCTGGGGAGGTACTTGCAACTATGCTCGTCTCCACCTTGGTCAAAGCTACTCAGCTTTTAGCTCAGGTGAGTTTCCTTTTTTCTTTGGTTTTTCCAAATAAATATTATTACATATTTCTGATTTATATTTTCAGTGTTTTTGCAATTAATATTTGGCTTTTTTTACTTAACGTACGCCGGTGTTAAGTAAAGATAAATTCAACTTGTGTAGTTGGTGGGAGAGGATTAGAGTAGGCTAACGTACGCGGTGTGTGAATATAAAGTAGGATACGATAAGTTTTTCAGACGGAGAAGGTCGTCTTCTGAGTCACCGGGATTTAGTTTAGTTTGTTCGCACGCGCGGGCCGTTAGATACTGTCTTTTGTCTACGTGTCGCGTTCCGATAGGAGGTTGGTTGGAAACTGGAACTAGTAGTTTAGGAATATTCTGTCCCAAAAGATGCTTCTTATCTTTTAAAACGAACCACTTGTCATCCCACACGTGCTATACTGATACAGGATTTTTTTAAAAAAATTTAATTACGAAATTAGGTAAATTATCAGGTATATGTAATAATTCTAAGTAAACTTCCGAATTTACACAATAATTTTTATTAATTCAAATAAGTTTTTGTAAACTAAATTAGATTGTTCTTTGTTTCTGTAGTAAGGAAAAGAATATATGTATAGCTAAAGTTTGAGATAGTCACATATTCCATTTTGCACTAAGCCAATGTTCCACTTGCTGGTGATTCTAAAAGCTCTGGAGTATTTGATTCCAATAAGCAAGTGTTTGATAATATCTTCTTACTTTTGCCACTTTGTTTGATAAGTTGTGAATATGAACTTGGATTAGCTAATTAGATACTGCTGCTATGGAGCTCCCTCTGTAAATTTTGTGAACTACTGTGAACCCATTTGTGTGGCATGGTTTCAGGAATCGATAACAGCATTTCTTCTCGGTCACGTACCTAGAACAAAGGGAGATGAAGTGCAGAGCCATGATCATCCAGTTGAAGCAGAAGGAGGAGATGAGGATGATGATGATGGCGATGGTGGTGACTTTGGAGAAGGTGAAGAAGATTTGTCATCTGAAGATGGAGCTGACCATGAAAAGAATCCAAACAACAACAAAGACAACAACAAAAGCAACTCTAAAAAGGGTGGAGCTGGTGGGGCAGAAGAGAATGGGGAGGAGGAGGAAGAAGACGAAGAAGATGGTGAAGACGACGACGATGAGGATGAAGACGATGAAGATGATGATGATGACGACGATGGTGGTGAAGACGAGGAAGAAGACGAAGTCGAGGAAATTGAGAATGAAGAAGAGGAAGAGGACGAAGATGAGGAATCTCTTCAGCCTCCAAAGAAGAGGAAGAAGTGAAAGATTGGACAACAATGTCTTGTGTGACTTCGTTATCTAACATTATGTGGTCTGATCTGATCCTTCTTAAGGCTGCTAGTACGAGAACTGTGTAGGACGATGTTGTTATCTTAATTTCCTTTTGATGATTTAGAGTACTTCGGTGATGTTTAAGAATCTTACCTAAAATTTTAATTTCACAAATTCCTTGTTAGACCTTATAAATCATTTCATTCATTTTCTTATTTTATTTTTAGTTATAAACTTGCTAATTATAATTAAATATAATGTCCAAACCCAAATTTTCAAATGCAAGGTTACATTAACTACACTGTTAGGACGACAAGAAGAAAAAGTCAATTTTATTTTTAATTAATAAAGAAATTATTTTCGAATTGAAATATACACAATTAAAAGGTAGTATATTCGAATTCTTCTATTTACGCTTTTTTGATTGAACTTGTCGTATAGGATTTGTTCAGTACGGACTACTCGGTTGACATAATTTGTCGGCTATTAAAGTAATCAGGAGGTTTATTCAATGCGCATCTAAAGTATAGGAACTGCGGGTTCTTCCGTTTCTTAAAAAAATATTTAATTATATTTTATAAAATTAAAATTTAAAGTATTAATTTATAATAAAAAATTAAAAGTTAATGTAAATATTTTTCTTTAGAAAGAAACTAAAAGATGATTTTTTTAAGGTAGTTTTTTTATAACTCAGACTCAAAGATAGGTAAATCCAGATCTAGTCCGAGATAGTATCTAAGTATCTGTTCCTGAAAGATGAGTTATCATTAGGAGGATTACATCACCTTAAATAAAGGTTGCTCCTTCCAAAGCTTGAACCCACATCCTTCACACAATCCTCTCACCCTTTCTATTCCCAAGCTACCTTGCGAGGGCCTTTTTTTTTAAGGTAGTTTTGATTTTAAATGAGGATATTTAATAAAAAATAATTATAAAAAATAATGAAAGTAAGCTTAAAAACAACTGGTAAAGTTATTTCTTTGTGATCGTAAGATCGTACGTTCAAGACATAAAAACGGTTTTTTTATAAAAAAATATGTAAAAAAATTGTGTATATTATAATTCTCTTCAAATCTCGTCAAGTAAATAACTTTGTGCGTTGAGTTAGTTACTTATATTTAATATAAAATAATGTTGAACAAATATTATATAATAATATATTTTTGTAAAAGAAAATCTTATGAAAATTGACATATTTTTTAAAGAAAAATTGATTAACCCCTAATAATTATTTATATATTTAGTATTTTGAATTTAAAAGAAGAAGAAAAAAAAGTATAAAACCGAAACCTAACCGACGCAAGTGGACCCTTCACAGACCATACAAGAGACTGAGAAGGGAGAAGAGAGTCTTAAAATTAACTGAGACTTTGTTTTGATTAAACAAAGATTTCAGAAATTTAATGATCGTAATCATCGGCTCGCAAATCCCTTTCTCCCAATTCTTGTTCTGATGGCCGATAACGCAGACCCTTCGCCTCTTGTGCCGGTGACCCCAATCATCGAGCCTAGCGAGATCGACCTCGAGGCCGGTCCCGGCGAACAGATTCAGTGCCGTATATGCCTCGAAACTGACGGTAGTTTTTGACCTAAACCCTCAAATTTCCCCAATTTTGAAGAATTCTCACTCTCGTTTCTATAGGCAATTTTTTGCCTTTTTTTGAAGTGGTCCTTGGTTGTTGAACAAAATTATCGGGGTGTTGCGTGAAAAAGATTTTAAATTTTGCATTTTTTATGCATGTGTGATAGTGAATGCTTCGTTTGTTTCTTTATTTTCTGTTGGAAAATTAGAATTTTGTAGTGAAACTGACTCATAAGATAGATTTTTGGTTCACTTATGATTTGTTTAGCCTAGTCCTTTTACTTTGTCCGCTATTGGTGGCAACGATAATTGAATTGAAAGTGAGCAGAATTGATCTAAGTTGATAGCTAAGTGTTTAGCAACGTCTTGTATTTTAAATGGGTTCAGGTTTTTTTTTTTTTTTGGATTAGCGTGTGGCCTCTACTTGATGCTCTTCATTGTTAATGATATCTGATATCTTATTGAGTTATATTTTGGTTTCTTAGATACCTTGTGAGCAGCATTAGAGTTTGGGTGCATTGAGTCGGGGTATCAATATTTGCCTTTGATCTATTATTGGTTATTTTAGGGAGGGATTTTATTGCACCATGTAAATGCAAAGGGACGTCAAAATATGTTCATCGGGAATGCTTGGACCATTGGCGGGCTGTAAGGGTATGATTCCATTTCCATGTTATTGACTCTGATTTATTAATTGAATTAGAAGCATGTGACAGGATTGTTGCAGAAAGTGTGAGTCAAGTTAACATGGGTTTCTTCAGGAGAGCCTGATTTTGGCGTTGATTTCATTTTGGTTTCTGTAGGAAGGATTTGCATTTGCTCATTGCACAACCTGCAAGGCCCCTTACCATTTGAGAGTTCATGTTGCTGCTGACAGAAAATGGCGGACTCTAAAATTCCGATTCTTTGTGACAAGGGACATTGTCTTTATATTTCTGGCTGTTCAGCTTGTATGTCTTTAATTCCCTTCGTAGTTTCCTTGATATTTCTATTTTTAATTACAATAATTCTCACTGTTTTACTCATCATCTGCAGGTAATCTCTTCATTGGCATATTTAGTGTGTCTAATTGATAGGTATCAAAACTCCTGGCTTCGTCTTGCTTGGGGATTTGACAGTGAACTTAGCTTCTACTACATATGTGGTAAAATGTCAAGACCTGACATGAAGTTCATGATAGCTTTTGCATTACTCTGGCAGACGACACTATCCTCTTCTATGCATATTGATTGCAGTGTTGTTTGTTTCTAGCCATAAATGAGATTTCCCCCTTCTTTGCTAAATTGTACTGATTGGCCATTTTGATGCTTTAGCAGACTGACTTGATGATATATTGATTGGAATTTTCTTGTAAGTTTATGCATTGTGTCACGAAGTTTCCTCTTTGCCACAGTTTGTTTGAGCATCTCTTGTCTGTGGATAATATGATATAGGGTTAAGCATTAGTTTCTCACTTTGAACTGACTGCAAGGGCTGACTGTTCCTAATTGTTTACTTTGTGTGATTGCCAAAATTGTTATGCTTCTGTACGTCAATGGTTAATTGGACTTCTTTTTTTGCTAACACATAATTGAACTTTCCATGTGTATTTCTGCATATTTGAAATGAATCAATCATTCAAAGTTGCATTTGGTTGTTGCCTTTTCGAATTGATCTAAATGGATGCAAGAGGCATTTGATTTGGAAATTGTATTTCATGTACTGTTTCTTAACTTTAGATGGAATTTTGGATGGATCTTTTGTGCAGGAGCTCTATTGTTCTTTGCATTGTTGGGCCTATCTGGATGCTTCATTACTTGTTATGATCGAAGAGTGCGGAACGATTTGGCTCAGCCTTGTCGAGAATTATGTCTTTGTTGTTGTCATCCCGGGTATGATCTGCTGTCTATTCATGCTATATGTAGGATATGCTGGTATATCATAATCATTGTGGCTTCAAGGGCTTAGGTAGATCTTTCTTGGTCTTTTGGGTTGAGATTGAATCTATAAATTGAGGGCTTCATGTTTTATGATCCTTCTACACATTTGCCTACTTTGATACATTTATGCATGTCTTTGCTATCATATTCTTGTTTGCACCCTCTTGGTTGGGTTGAGATTAAAAAGTCAACAACAATGTCAGTCATGCTGTCATCTCACATTAAGATGAGGGAAGCTTCTCGATATAGAATATTTCTTACTAGTTATTAGCAGATTTTAAGCTTCTATGCTATAATCAATTTTGTGAAGGACATAATTGCAATTCCTGGGGATATTGTAACTCACTAGATGGAGTAATTGTTCAATTTAGGTACTTCTATATGATAACAACATACATGTGGCATTTTCTGGTTTTTCTTTGTTTGTATAACTAAGTTTTGTTCATCTTTCAAAGTGTTTTATAAAAGGGCTGAGTTGCAAACTCAAATTAAGAGTAGTTTTCATAACGTGGTTTATTGCCATACCCAAATTTCTAACTCCAGGTTTCTGAAGTAAAGTCCATTAACCATACGCTTGGTGTTATGATAGCTTACATATGCTTTGGTGCTGGATTAAATAAAGCTTGGTGTTATAATATGTTACAGACGCTTTTCCCTTTGTGCAGAATGTGTGCAGACTGCCATTTGCCTGGCACACTCTGTATGTGGACTGATTGTACCACTTGCTTTGAAAGTTGTGCAAGTGCAGCTGGTGAATGTGGTTGCTTGGGAGGTGCTGGTGAAGCAGGCCTACCGTTATTGTTTATATTGGCGTTGGTTGTGCTGGGACTATTTACTGTAATTGGCATATTTTACAGCGTTTTGGTGGCTACAATGGTTGGACAACGAATTTGGCAGCGACATTACCACATACTTGCAAAGAGGATGCTAACCAAGGTCAGTGGCATAACCTGTTATCTGATTATTTCAGAATGCTAAATGTAGTCCTATGTTGAATCTATGTTTAAGGCTAATTTGCACAGGAATCACTCCAATAGTTAAGTTCTTTAGGAATGATTATCCTGTCCATGGTCATATATGTGCCTACTTTAGCTTTACACCAGAGACATGCCAGATGCCTTT
Organism: Erythroxylum dillonii; assembly: GCA_032467995.1. Classification (NCBI taxonomy): domain Eukaryota; kingdom Viridiplantae; phylum Streptophyta; class Magnoliopsida; order Malpighiales; family Erythroxylaceae; genus Erythroxylum; species Erythroxylum dillonii. Next base: position 1,789,852 of record JANKYE010000225.1, read on the forward strand.
GAACCTGGCCTAGCACATTAAATGTTTTGGGTGTCATCAGTCTTATTTGTGATTATTGTATCCAAGGTGTTTCTTTTCTACAATTTTGACATTTTGGGTAGTAGTCATTGTGATGTTGGAGAGGGGATGGTCCAATTCTGGAAGTTGTCTGTTCAATGTGGCCTTTAGAGCATAATAGGAATTTTTGATATGTAACAAACATGATAGGTGATCCATTTGACATTTTGCTTTTGTTAGAAGAGTTGTGTACCTTGACTTTATTTTGTTCTGAAATAGTTCTGATATTCTCTGTCAGGAATATGTAGTCGAGGATGTTGACAGTGAAACGAATGGATCTGATTGGTCTCCCCCTCCTCTCCCAGCTGAACATATTCAGCAGCTGAAAAATCTAGGCCTTCTATGAGTGTAAGGGGTGACATCACGGATCACAGGAATAACATGCTATATAGGAATTGACTGGCTATTTCTAATTTAGTAGGTCAGTCTATGATGCGAGCTTTTGACTTTTACTTCTATTATAAAAATATCTATGCAATTTAAGGAAATATCCAAGGCCCCTCCAATGTGAATGATCATCTATCAAAACCAAGTACTGTCATTATTTAAGTTTCTTGCGATATCCCGAAACAGCTAACAAAAGAAGAAGTTTGTATAATTAATTTCACGTTGTAACAAGAACGAACAGAACATGTGATGTACTAGATGCTAACTTTGTGGGTGTCACTTTCTTGTTTATCCATTTCAATAAATGTTTTTCTGTTTCAATTGATTTTAGTGAAGTAATTTCCTTTCATCTGTTCCGTTTATTCCTTGAATAAAAATCATATTGCTTGCAAGATGAATTTAAAGTGAAGTCTTTTCTTCAATATCGTGATCGAAGAAAGAATGCCCCAGAAATCACATGAAACTATACTTCTAGTGATCAACAGATACCTTAACGACGGAGTGGAATTTCCACATTCCAGGTGTTTTGTGTAACTCTGGAAATAGATGTAAAATATTGGAAGAACGGATTAGCAGGTGGTTCCATAGTTGAACAAGTGACGATAGCCTGCCCTCATGTGGTCGGAATTGCCGGCTGCAGTAAAATCCTCGGCATAGTTGAGAGAGACAATTTATTGCTGTAGCTTCTGTACTCCTTACCATTGTTGCAGATGAGCATTACATGGACACGCCATTTTCTATCAAAACGGTGGTGTGAGGTAGGTTCTTGGACATATTTAGACAAATACTAAGCTTCCTTACTAAGTTTAGAGCGACAGGGTGGGTAATTTGTCTGCTCCCTGATATGTTTCAACTCCTTTGATGTGTTCTTCTCACGAATCCGGACATACATCACATGAACCTTTTAAGCTTGTCAATTCCTGGAAAGCTCCACATGCACATGGCATAAAGCTTGTAAACCATCAGGCCAACCTTTTCTGAGCTGTTTTCGATGGTAGACGCCTTACTTTAATGCTAAAAGCCACACATGACACAACCCCATTTATAGATTTAAGATTCGAGTCTTGGTCTGTACTTGGGGATGCTTTACTTATATTAAAACCTCCATATATATGCAGTTGATTAAAATTTGGGATTAAAGTTTTGTCTCTTGTAAAAGACCTAATCGGGTCGAACCAATTTAGTCTCCCGTAAAAGATCTATCCGGTTCGTACAAGAATTGATTTAGGTGTAGATAACTTAAAGGTGTCTTACCTTTTAAAACATGTAATGGGCAATTAAAAAAAAACTAAGATGCTTGAGTACAATGATGCTAAAAACAAATATCTTTTCTCCTTAACGTCTTACAATTAAAATTAATAAATTGCAATTAATGTATATCTTTTTAAAAATAAAAAAAGTTTAAATTGTAATTAATGTGTATCACTTCATATTATAATAATGTCTTCTAGGATTCCAACGGAGTCGAGGCGAAGCACCATGTCTTGTCCAAAAACCGACAAACCCCCAATACCGCGGCATAAAGAGAACACAAGAAACTGCCAACAACTATACAGTCTATACTATACAATAATCGTCACAAGAGTCAGAACCTAAGCACCCACCTGTCAACCTTATCCATTTCTATGATCTTCACCTATAAATAATTTCCTCCTCAGGTGTGGTTCTCGTCGGAGATCATCGCACACACAAAAGCTTTAATACACAGCATCCTCCATGGCTGATATTGCTATATTGGTTGCAGAAGAGTACGAAAGGAGAGTGAAGAACTCACCAAAGGCTGCTGCTGATGATGCTAGCTGGGTTTTTACTTGTGCTTCTCTCGTAGCTCAGAGGGTCAGAAACAAGATTAACAGCAACAATGGCAGTCTTCTTCTCCGCAAAAGTTTGGAGTTTTCCAAGTTGGTTTTGGAACCCAAGTCCCAAATATCTACTGCTGCTTCTAATGGCGTCTTCTCTGCCTAGTTCTTGAGTTTTTAAGTTCGAGTGAAGTGACGTGATTCATCACTTTCTGTGTCTGTCTTCTTGATATGATCTGATATATATGTAAATAGACTTAGATTATCCTTAATGCATATATATATTACGAATTTCAGGTTCATTAGTACATTCCCTGGAAGAAGATTTGTGGTTTGGTAATCTAATGGTTGGTACTGATTAATTAGTTTGTTAATCTTCTGTTCTGATCCACCGTCAGGCTTAATAGTTGAAAGTGACATGTCGTTTCCCGGCGAGGTCATTGATCTTTATATTTATGTAAGGTTTATATAATTGTATAAATAAAATTTAATAATAGAAATATTATAATCAGAGCAAGCGATTTAATCCCGTCTACTTGAATTATTAAATTCATGAGTTTTAGCATTTGTTTCTTTTTTGGTGTTTTAACATGTTTCTTTTAATTTGGTACACATATTTCTGTAAGTTTTATATAAATGTAAGAATAAAATTTAATAAAATGAAATTAAAATTAATTAATTGGAATAAAAAGTATGTTATTTATCAATTATCCGTCACTTCATAAATTTATTGATAGAGTTGATTATTAAAAAATTAATTAATTTTGAGTATGAATAATTTAAAG
>JANKYE010000225.1:1824340-1836351 GCA_032467995.1 Erythroxylum dillonii
CGAGCAAACGAAAACTACAGAAAAGTTAAGTAAGAAGGAAAGATATATCCAATTCGAGCAAAAGAAGTCGTACTAACCGCAGAAAAAGAAGAATACTTGAAGAGGTGGTAGTGTTTTGGAAAAAGAGTTGTGGTGAATAAGAAAAGTCGAGAAGGGGTAGTGTTTTAATAAAAAATATGCTAGCGAATATAATTTTTAGATTTGTTAGGATATGTGTTTTGGTATTATTTTTTAATTAGACATATAAGATATTAGTTGGATATTAATTTGGATTTAAATTTTTTTTAATAATGATTAAGTTGTGATAAAATTCAAATTAAGATAAGGTTGTTGTGTATTTGAAGTGAGACGTCTCTCGTCTATTCGAACAGTTAATATTATTGTGTTTATGTAGGCATAAGATATAAAGTTTATGTGAGATAAAGGGCAACGTGGGAGTATGTATTAATTGCTCGTAAGTGTGCATTAATTTTTCATTGGAAAACTCGTAAGTGTGCATTAATTTTTCATTGGAAAACGTGAGTGTGTGGTGGCATAAGATGAGAGCGTCGTTAATTGCTTAGTTTTGATAGTTTGATTGGAAGGCAAGGTAAATTCAAGATTGAAGAATATACATTAGATAGTGTTTAGGATTTGAATTGACAATATATTCTTAATTAACATAACTTTCGGTGGTTGATTTTCTATCCAATACTATCCTTATTTGAAAAGAAATCTTTTAAGGAAAACAAGGCAAGGTTGCGTGAAGGAGGAAAATTGTTGTTTTTGAGCTGTGGGTATTGTATGTGTGTAGGATGATTGGTCTGCGCAGATGCTTGGGTCTTTTTAGGTGAACGACATATTGTGAAGGGTTGTGTGGGTCACGAAATAAAAGAAGGGGGCTTTTGGTTTTGTTGGCTGCGTATGATTTGTGGGGCTGCACTTTTAACCCACTGTTGATAGCTGATAAGAGATTACGCATGACTTTGGGTTGCTGATTTTCTTGGATCTTTGAAGAAGGTTACTAGTGTTGATGGATGCGTGATTTCTCAGTGGAGCAACTTTATCCTACTGTTGAAGAATTTCAAATATGAGAAGTTATCATTCTTTGTTTTACTTATTATTATCTTTGAGTGATTTAATTACTGTTCTTATTTTTCAAAAGAGTGTTGAGAAAATTCTCTGTCGAGGTTAGTACGAGGTGGTCGTACTATTGGGTGTGAAAATTTTTCACGGGTAGTTAGGTTGTGGGTCGGTTATATAGATTGGGTCTTACGAGATAGATCAATCTTGTGTAATTTTTTGTGAACTACAGTGAAAGAGTTTAATATGGGTGAGGGTCCCGCAGACGTAGGTAAAGTGTGCCGAACTGCGTTACCAAACGTCGGTGTTTTCATTATTTTACAATTGTGATTTTTATTTACTTGCGCGAAGAAAAATTTGGAAATAGTCTGCGAATTGATTAACGATTTAATTATTTCAAGATTAAATTTCTAAAATAATCTAAATATTAGGAGGATGTTGCGATTTAGAATCTAAGGGGGCGCTTAATTCATAAGGAACAATGGGAATGAGAATAATAATAAATATAGTGAGGAATAGGAATTGATATAATCGTTATAATTATGATGGTTGGTTAAGATGAATAAATGATTACCATCATCTTTGATGATGGTTGATTTGTTAAAATTTTGTTTTATATCAAATTTTAAATATATTTTAACTAATTATATTTTATGCACTCAAACTGCAACAATACTTGGTAATTAACTTTAAGCTAAATTTTGAAATTTTTAGAAACAAAATTAAAATTCGATTCTTTCATAAAATTTGTAGCCATATGTCTCTAGTTTAATCTAAACTTAAAATCATCCTATTTAGATATGCAAAATCAAATTATGGTCAAAAGAATAAAGGATGTTCAAAACTGTCAAAAATCTCTGCATTGATCGTCACAAGGACGATCATACATTTCCAGTTGGTTGCTAACTTTGATCACTTTTTGATGTTATTGTTGTCATTGGACTATTTCGATGTTTTGATTTACTTCGGTTGGTCGGAGTATAACCAAATGACTTTATATATAATTTTTTTGATTTAATATTAATTTACCATTCATTACATACAAAAAAAGGGCTACTCACGATGTAATGACTCCCATTCTTTTGGTAATACAGAGGAATGGAGTATTGCCCAAAATTAGGTAATGAAAATATTACCTCTTCATTGATAGGTTCATACCAAATAATACTTTTCATTCCATACTTTTTTTTTTCTCGTGCTCCCAAACAAACACTCCCTAAATAAAGTGTTACTATTTTCTCAAATTAGGAAAGTAAAAATTACTAAAAAAATGAACCAAATATGATAATATAAATTTTAGGAAAAAAATTACTTGCTCGGCCAAAAATCCGTGCTAACCAAACGGATATTGTACTATTTTAAGGGGTTACGAGACATACCTTCTCGTAGCAATTTTTGGGTGGGGGTGTGTCGATTGCATCATACCGAATCAGAAAGGTTGAAGTAACAAACAGTTTAAAATTTGATAGCACATTCTTTTATGCCTTTCTATATACATTTTTGCACTCAGATGCACTACAATGATACTTCCCAAATTGTTATTGAATTCTGGCGTTTCACATTTTCGTTTTAATTCATAGGTCCTTTTGTTTGGTATTTGAAATATGGGACGATTTTTCTGAAGCTGAAGGTCCTAACAAAGACGTACGCAAGCAACATTCTTGCTGTTACAGAGAATTGACAATTTGGAAGTAGTCTCAGAAGGAGCCAACTGAAAATTCCAAAATGCTCAACTGATCCTGCCTGGAGTTACAATCACATTAGTTTATGGTGTGTCTATCTATCTAAAGAGTCAACTGTCACTAAGAATGAGGCGGGTGACCATAGTACACCATGCCTGGTAGCTGAAGAGGTCGGAAACTAGGGCCTGGTGGTGGTTGTTGAGTTAGCATTGATTGTTGATGAGCTATAGGCTGCTGCTGCTGCTGGGGCAAGTGTGGCGATTGCTGATGGGTTATTTGAGAAGGCTGATGAGTTAAAGGCACCATGGGGCTGACCATGTAGGGTGGCGGAGGCAGCGGTCCAGGAGGTAAAGGTATAGTACCATAACTGTAAGGGCTTACAATCCCCCCCGATGGCTGTATATATTGTTGGGAGGGGGGGCTTGGAAGCATGTGATATTGAGCTTGTGAACTAGGGGTCTGGTGCTGCACAGTGGCCTGGGGCAGCCGAACCGATTGATATGAATGGTTTAACGGAGCAGTGACCGGTTGTGCTGGCACAAACACATTAGGTTCTGAAACGGTCAAGGTGTTTTCAGGTTTTGAGGACTCGGAAGCTGAATTGACAGGCATGGATGCATATGGATTTGGTGTCGAAGCTTTTATTAAAGCAGCATTTTTGGCCTCTTCGGCAGCAAATGTAGAAAGAACAGAATGCATGATCAATTGAGAGGAGCTGGAAGCAGCGAGCTTATCTGCAACCTCAGCAGCAATGGCAGCTGCAGACTTCTTTGGCATTTGTTCAACTGATTGGTTCGTAGGAATCAACACTTTTGCTACATAGTTTTCATCGTCGAGCCATTTTCTCATGTTGCTCGCTTCCTCTGCCTGTGCATGGGCTACCTAAAGTTCACCAAACACAATTCATTAATAAATCTTTTTTAACACTGCTGCATCGTAAGACCGATTACTTCTTCGACCCTGTGAATTGATATATGCGTATTGCAACGTCTTCTGAGAAAATTTGGGCAACTCCAAAAACATTTCCACATTCAAAAGCAACAAAAGTCAAGGGCTGCAACTCAGATAAACAAACTTCACTGAAGGTTCATGCAGAGAAATAATCCTCCTCCTATAAGCGACTAGAATTGACACCAAGTTGATTGAGCAGGAAACAGAATTTGGCATTCAAGGCGGTTTCCAGCCTACAGGAAAACTGTGGCATCAAGTAGGCTCTAATAAATGCATTCACAGCCCACAGTTGTCTTCTAAAAGTTCATTATAAAATCTGAACTAGACCAGCATGCAGCCCCAAACATGTTCAAATTGCAAAAATTAGAGGATAACTGCTTGAAGTTTGTCAGAAATAGAATCTAGATGACTCCAATACAAACATAGATATGATAGATGAATGTCCATAATTCAACAAAACCCTGTATAAAACATTTATAGACAAACACACTTCCAGGAAATGTAAAAACAAGACACGTACCTGCATCTGAGTTCGGATATTCTCCAGTTCAGACTCCTAGAGGAAAAAACAGAGGGCACAAAATCATGAATAATGAACATACAAGTTCACACATAGTATCTAATGCATAAGTTCATAATGATTTTATAAGACATGATCGATAACATTCACGCAATCACGAAAGGCCATTACAAGATTGATACCTGTTCGTGTTGAGCTTCTTTCAACTGAGATATAAGAGCAACTCTACTTGCTTCAACTGACTTGAGTTTCTCAATACATTGGTTCAAAAGCTTTTCTTCCTCCTCTAATTCTTTCGCCAAAGACTTTCGTTTAGGGTCTTTTCCTGAATAGCAAAAAGTAACGCTTTAGGTAGCCACACATTTTGGGTCAAAGCCGAGCCTTGAGAGCCCTACAGGAAAAAGAAATAACAATAAAGCGGCTCAAGAGTACAGACACTCAATCTAATCTGCAGTATGGTAATAACTTCATATGATGTTCAACGTACCATCAGTAGAAACATTATCAACTTCTTTCTCCATCTTCCTCACACGATTAACTGCAGCCTTGCAATTGCTCATCTCTGCTTCTTCAGTTGAATGTTCACTATCGACCAAGTGATATGCTGAAACTATTTTTTCAGCAGCACCTCCAATAGACAGTTTCTGGTTTTCCAGTGCAATGAAAAAGTAAGTTCTATTCTAAACTACAAAACAGAAACAAATATGAAAAGGAGACACAAATATGCAAAAATATCATATTAAATATGGCCAGCATACTGTATAAAAAGGAAAACAATGACAATCAACGGCCATGTTCTAACCGTTCTAATGGATCGTGTATCACGTTTCACAATTTTAACCGAGCGTGATCGTTTTTTGCTGAACTCCAAAGGTGGCATTGCATCTTCACCAAGCATTAGATCTTTAAGGCTTCGGGCACGAGATCCAAATACTCTCCTCTCCTCCCATATACTGACCTGACAAATTTTTAAACAATGAGCTGATTAATTGAGCACATTATCCACTCTTTCTAAATATGGCTCCAAATCAAGACTCCTTATCCCAATTTCCAACTAAATAAAAATAATCCAGAACCAAAATTTACAAGGATTTGCATCCCAGGTATGGAGATTATACTCATATGGTGCTTGCAAATACAATGGCACATTTCTCAGTGTCCAATACAGTGAAACCACAGATAATTGACTTACCAGTCGAGAGACCACATTCTTGCCACGATCATCGCCTTTCTCAGAAACATCTTTCAGTGCAGCTGGAAGAACCTTCCAAAACTCGGTGACAAATTCATTTCCCTTACGCTTACTGTTCTGCAAGATATCATTTGCGAGATAGAGAAGAGGAACTTTCTGAACCATCTCTGAACTGTGGAACTGTTTATCCCATGTTGCAACAACCTGTTCTGCCTTGCTTCGGTGAAATATGCACCAATGTGACAAAGCTATAGAAGTAGAGTTAAGATGGTGAAACATAGGTTGTTCAATATCACCATTTTAACTTGAGAAGTGATAACATTAGATAAAGAAGGATCATAATCAGACTGTGAACACGAATCAAGAACTGCTTTCAGAATAATTCAGAAAATCCAATAATTGACACCTGGAAATAAATTTTGAGTTTCAAATTTTAGCTCTAATCATCATCATCAACACCCAATTGTAAACCCGCTAAGTCGTAGGGTCTGAAGAGATTCGATAGTACGCAAGCTTACCCCTACGTGGTAGAGAGGATGTTTCCAAAAATTTTAGTTCTAACATATCAACAAAAAATAATTAATGACAAACAGTAGGGAAACATAATGAGAACTCAGTAGTAATTGCTAAATCAGCCACCAGAAGTACAATAAGTTCTTAGTAGTTTCTAACATTATAATGGCATACCAACCACAATCGTTTGTTACAGTTGTGCTACGACTACAATCAACATAAAACAACACAGAACACTAAATTTTATTTTAAATGCAACGGAGGAGAAAAATACTAGTTAAAATTAAAGAAATGCAAATGATAAAATCCCATACTTCGGAACAACTGAAAATGGAAAAACGCAGAAAGGATACTTTCAATACATTGCTGAGTGCTGTTGAGCTTAGAAAGCTTGTCTGCAAGTATCTGTTCACTGAATAAACTATTCATCCCACCTCAAGAATTCCCCTCGCGTGCCAAGCAACAAACTAAGAGCAAAACCTAAAAAACGACTCCTGAATCTTCAAGTACCCAATTGAGCAAAAGAACTAGTAATCATGACAACTCCAGAAACCAACTGAAATTGATCCAAAGATGTGAGCTTTGGCCCTGAAACAGATGCCAGCAACTGTCTGACAATACTAATTACCCCCTAGAGGACGGTAATCAACTGAATTCGGAACAAATGCAGGGAAGGGACAAACCCTAATTGAACACAAACAACAGCTCTCACGAGACCGAATCCTGAAATTTGAAAGGTGAGGAAAAAAAAAAAAAAACCAAAACGACGGTGTGAAGGGTAGCAGTAAGCTAGAAACAGATTAATAGACAAGCAATGCGAATCAAAGAGCTGGGCTTTATGAAATTTGAGGAACCCAAGAAGAGAAAGTTCTGGGAAAGAGGCGTATCCAAGAAAGAACGTGTCTTTAGTCAAAGAAGTAGCAGAGAGAGAAGCAGCAGAGCCAAAGGAGGTTAAAAAGGTCCGGTCAAAATTGGGCAGACCATGAAACATTAAACATCTCTATTGGCTAAATACGGCGCTGTTAATATTACATAGAGAAAATATCATTCTAACCTAATTTGTTATATTTTACAGTTTAATGTCTGTCTGTCCAATGTCTGACACTTGTCTCAGCCGCAGAATCTACTAGAGGGCATAAAACTAATAACCATGAATCGTACCTGGAGTTCTTGATAAAAATTGATAAGAAAAACATAAAGATCATGACTTTATTATTCAAATTGCAACCATATTTTGTAATATTGCACTTGATTTGATCTGTTCCTAAAAATTAATCACTTTTCAACTTTGATCAGAATATTTTTAAAGAAGCATCTTTTGCAGATTATCAAACTCGCATACAGATTTGAGCATGCCTGGAAAAAAAGCAACATGTTCCACCAATTTAAGCCAGGAAAAGTTCTATGTTCTGCAATTTGTAAGAAAAATATGTACACACAAATAGAGAATTTAGTGAGATATAGAGCTCTGGGTGCAAATATGTTTTTTGCTAAAGAAAACTTAAAGCCATAATATAACCCCGTCGTCAAAGACCTAAATTCACTATAGACCATCTCTTGGCTTGGCTGGACCAATTCCCTCCTAGAAGCAACACCTGCATACCTGCAAAGACGCAATTATGTGATACTAATCTATATCATTATCTAACAAACTGGACAACCATAACAAATTCCTAAGAGCAGCCTCGTAGGTAAGTAATAGCCTGATCCCTACTGCTTGATGTTTCCATCACGCTCCGCAAGCTTTGCTGCAACCTGCTCTTCTGACAATGGAAGATAGTAGATTCGAGGGGTGGCTTTGGTCTTCTGAAAGAGGTCATCCAGGGTAACAATTGGAGGCTCCTGCTTCTTGAGTGATGGGGGTGCTGGACGAGCAAGCCTTTCCTTGGCACTTGGTGGGTTAGATAGTGGTGGTGGCGGTGGAAGAGGAGAATGGGGTAGAGGCTGCTGCCTGGAAACCTGGCGCGGTGAGGGCTGGGCCTGCAAAGTTGATGGAGCAGCAGGAGCACTAGGTGTAACAGCTGTAGTCTGAGACTGAGGAGCTTCCACACGCATCTTTACTTCTTGAGCGTCAACAAACTCAGCCACCAGAAGGCGTCCACCATTGGGTGGCCATTGTAGGTTGTATACAGCATTTCGAGTTTCTATGGCTTCATCCACAGAAGAATACTGGATCACATAATTTCTTATATCAATGACAAGTTCAAAGCAACGTACAGACTCTCCAAGAAAATTTAGACTCTCACAAGTGTCATTACAGAGAAAAGGTCAAATGTGCTGATTCCATAAATCTACCACACTGCCACAAGTAATTGCAGAGACAAAGAGAGGGAGAGAGATCTTACAGTAACATAGCAATGGGTTTTAATCTGATCCATCCAAAAACTGGTGAAAGTCCCAGTTTTTCCTAAAAGTTCTTGGACAGCTTTAATGGTGAAAGGCCGAAGAAATCGATCAATCTTGAGAGAATTTGTTGGAGGGTTTTGCGATGGTGGAACTGAAAAACAAAAGACATAGAGCAAGGCATTACTAGCTATTAAAAGAACTGCCACTAAAGTTTATTAAAATGTGAAAAATAACAACTTACCAACTCGCTCCTTGGGTGTATCATCACTAACTGAAGAGTTAGATCGAGAGAAGTTTCCTCTCTTAGCTGCAGACTGAACTGCATCTTTAGGCGTAATGGTGGGTGCAACATCAGCAGTTTCTGTTTCAGAAGTCTTGATGCTCTCAGAATTCCACCTGCACTGCCTCTTTAAAGGCTCATTTCCAACATTTTCTTTACCTATAAACGACATTCAGTCAAACAAAGTACCTGGTCACAACTCCAGATTACTTGGAACAATATGAACAACCAAAATCAAGAGACCATATAAGTAACGAGAAAAAGTATGGTAAATTCTAGTATAACTTAAATGCTTGAAATTGCAAATAGAATTAGCTTAAAAAGATTTGCTGTGTGTCAACCAGAATAAAATGCCCTGCCTCTCCATAGAACAATAGAAATTTTCTCCATGGCAATAAGCACTTATAGCTCACATTAGACTCAATGTATAATGCTATCAGTACCATCTAAAATTATATGAATCACACAAAATATCTGCCACTAAAAAGATCAACGTTCCCCTTTTCCAGTGTATCACCGATCATGAAAGAATTTCAAGACCATTGGTTGATATCGCACAATTCATTTTGCAACAAAAGTAAAACTGTAAGCAAATTGAGAGAAAAAGAATGACAATAAAGCAGAGGATATATATTAACAAAATCTGTCAGGGTCAATAAGGTGCCAGAGAGAAATCAAGAACACATAGCTCACCATTAAATTTTCTTTTCTCCAGTGGTGCAGGAGAGAGAATGTTGCCATCGTCATGTACTTCTTTTTGCCCAGTACATAAGTCATTTCCAACACCTTCAGCAAGATTTTTGTCCATCCCAGTAATCACTTCATTTTTCTCAGTCTTGTCTCCAACTTCATCAGGATCATACGTTGAATCAATTGGCTTACTCTCCAGTACATCATCCTCCAAAGAGTCATCACAAGAACTTCTGTCCAAATTTAACTTTTCTGAATCTATGATTTCTATGCTATCATTTTTCTTGTTCATATCTGCATTTGCACCACTGATGGTATCTTTCTCATGAAAAGATGGTGGATTCTCTTGTGGCTCTTCAACATCCATTGGATGTGATTCACCACCAACAGGGACAACATTATCTGATAACGGTTTGGCAATTTCTGGTTTAACAACATCTAGTTCTAATTTGACATTATCAGCATTTATATTATCCTTAAGTTCTATCTTTTCATTAATTGACAGAGAATCAGTAGAAATAGAATCAGATTTTACTTGAAACCCTAAATTAGGGCTGACCTCAGATACCTGGTTTCCCGTTGCAGAAGGGTCAAGCATGACATCCTCGCATTCAGGCTTCAAATCCTCAATATCTAGTGGGGACTTCGAAACCTCTTTTTCCATCTGGGACTTCAAATTCTCATCCTCCAGCTGGATCTTTGTATCCACATTCTCCAGCTGGGGCTTTGAATCATCAATCCCCAAAATTTCTTGTGTTCCAGTACCTTGTGCAATTTGCCCACTCATCTCCACATCAGAAACCACCTTCTCTTTAATTGCAATGCTAGTGTCCACAGCCACTTCAGAACCCACATTCTCCGCAACTGTAACATTGGTCTCAACTGTACTTGTGTTAGGTCTGAGCTCTCCTTCACATACGATATCTTCTTGAACTATTCCATGATCCATGGTTTCTAAGCTATCATTGATGTCAATCTGGTGATTCTTCACTGGAATATTACACATCTCCTCCTTTTTGTAGGCATCACCAACCCCATCAACTTTCTTACTAACAACAGAAACTGATTCCGATTGATCTACAATTACAGGATGGGACTCAAAATTTATCCCATTATTTGCATCCTTCATAGCATTTTCCCTCTCAACATGAAGAGCTTCATCCAAGCGTTTTATTAGATCATCCTTCAAACCTTTAGTTGTTAATTTCCTCCTTTTCAGCTCCTCTTTCAACTCTGTAACCTTCCATTGATCTATTGGTCGATTGCCAAGTACCGGGTATCGAGATGACATCTTTTCAAACTAATATCACATTCACAACCTAAAAACATAAATTTGACTCAAAATCAGCTACTTACAGAAAGCATCCAAACCATACAGACTCTTCAGAAAATAGGAAGATAAAGGAAAAGAGTGGAAATCAATCACTTTCCACTCACCCATCTAGGTAGCTAAAAAACAGACCTGCTTCTGATAACCAGAGGTGAAGGAATAAAATGACATGCACAAAAAGCAATTAACGAAAGAAAGGTCACAGCACAAAATCGCAACCAAATTACAAAGCATTCTTACAGGGAAGATAAGTTAATGAGCTGTTTAAACAGCTAAGTTTTTCCAAGAGGAATGTGAAAGGTACAAAAATGAAGAAATTGAAAACAACATCATCAAAAGCATCTTTAGAAGTGAAGAGTGGAGGAGAATTTCATAAACCCACTCACAAAATGTGAACTGTTTCTTTTTCTTTTCCCCATGTATCAGAAACGAAACAAAAAACAAAAGAACCCTGCTTTAACACTGAAAAATCATCACATCCTGCTCAAAAGCACACGAGCTTCCTAAAATGTTCCATCTGATTTATCAGAAAGCCACAAAATGCTTTTCCCAGAAAGAAAGATCCTTCTTCTTTGTTCGCGCTAGTTTCGTTTAACCATTTCAAAGTGATCGACGCACTTACAGTTCACATTTGAAAAACGTCCCCTTCTCTCTTTTAAATTTGTATATAAACCAGCTTCAATGTAGATAAATCAGAGTAGTATTCCAAATCCGAAGGAGATTAAAAATATAAACAAAATGCTAGCTGAGTAACAAGCAGCTCAGTTTTCATACAACCCAAATTCGTAAAACACCCAAACATGCAAAAAACAAAAAAAAAGAACAATGAGTAGAAACAGCGCACAGCAAAATCCAGAATGAAATTAATATTAAAACTAAAAAAGCAATACCTCTCTGAGTTCGATTCCAGGAGGCTCACGCAAGGAGAGAAAAAGTTAGAAGAACAAATAGTGCGAAACCCTAAATTTCACAACACAAAACCGGCCATTAGAGATCGATGAACCAAATGCCACGGAGAAAACAAATCACAAAACAAAAAACCGTCCCAAACAGATAATTATTTGACAGCTCCAAAAAAGACCCCCCGAATTCAAGAACCAAAAACGCAAGTTTTATTTTCCTGGAAAACAATAGAAACAAACAAACGACAGAGAAAGAGTGAGAAAAAGTAAACGGTAGATGGTTTCTTTCAATAAAGACGAAAGCCCAGAGAAAGAAATTTATTTTTTTCCTTAATTTCGATAGAGAAAAATCAAGGAGGATAAAAATCTAATCTTTATCATTTGCAATTTGGGGGTTAGGGTTTTGGGGAGCGTGTGGTGGTAAATTAGTGTCTGCACGACCGGTAAAACTTCAAAGAGTGGACGACGAATTTGCATCGCAGATTTTCCTCTCCGGAATGCCCAAAATACCCTTACACCTGTGAGGCTTTTTTTTATTATCGT
>JANKYE010000225.1:1836451-1848691 GCA_032467995.1 Erythroxylum dillonii
GATCAAACTTCAGATCTAATACAAAACTTGTCACGACTCAACTTAATCCAATCAGATGTAATTCATAACTTGTCCCGACTCAACTTAATCCAACCCGAATCCAATTAATCAAACTCAGGCTTAGGCCTATCTTTTCAAAACTAGATTAGATTTTAAGCCGAACTAGCACAGCTTATTGGTACCTTAAGCACAAAAAGAAGGTATTCGTTCCAAAGTCTTTTGTATCCCTTAAAATTCTGCTTAATGCACACATGAGATTCCAAAAGTCCCTTAATTTTGAAGCATCTGATCAAAGGAAATGTACCATAGTGAGAAAGTATATACCATATTGGCTTCCTGTGCTTACCTTTGCTTTTGCTATTAAGAACTACAATAGCCCAGAAGTAAGAAACATAAAATTCCAGTCATCAGAGTTTATAAGCATGATCTAGAGAGGCCTACAACAAGAGTGAAATAGATTCTAAATTTGAAGAGCTAAAACCTTGGTCAAAATATCAATAAAACATCCCACTTCAGGTCATATATTTACATGCAGTTTCCAGAACTGTAAACCAGTACGGTGTTGGCTGCTCTCTGTATATTCGTTATAGCTGTAAGTTGTGAACTCCTGCTGCCGTGTCACCATGTACTCAAACATAAGACAAGATTCTAGCTACTCGCTTTCGTCGTCACTTTCTTGAAAGTTCAAATGATTCATGTTCCTTTCAAGTGGCGGAAGCCCGTCTTCAGAATTTGTAGAAGAACCTTCATCTTCACTTGTTTCTCTTTCTGTGGCTGCCCAAAAGAGGTTAATATCAGGGAAATACTGGGATGATTTTCATCTAACTGGTTATAGCTCAATGTAGGAAAGCAGAGAAGAAACGACGGACAGATACTCTGGACATCACCAGAAAAGCTTGATAAATGAGAATCAAAAATCAACTTGCAGAATAGAAAGGTTAACACCGATCTTTATAAATTGAGGAAAAAGTAACATGTTGACTAGCAACATCATTTCCATACCGAAAGCATAATAGTTGTGAAAGAAACAAGACATGACGAACTGACATGGATAGTATTGTCATCTGCTAACCGATACAAGCTTAAACGACATACTTTATGTTCAAGAAAAAAAAAATGGTATGATTTCACATAAATGAAAAATTTTGACAAGGAATTTAAAAGATTAACCGAATGCAAACACTTGTATCACGTTAATTTGCTTATCGAGCCCACGACTTTATGGAGTGGAAGAGAGATATGGTTTCACTAAAGCAAAAGTACTGCACCTTCAACTTCTGGGACACACTTTGGAACCTGGTTTTGTTGAGAAAGCCAAGCATTTTGGACAGAAATAATATCAGCACTATTTTGACAATCAGAGTATGCCTTGAGAAGTTGCCTGCATACATATGAACAAAATGATCAAGACGAAGAAGAGTTTGAACTATTTACATTATGAACACAAAAAGAATTGCAATAGAAATAAAAGAATTCAACAGAAGATGTGATGCATTTCATTTCTGAAAAGTTTAAAACAATAATAATCCGGAAGCAGCAGTTTGTAACATCATAAACCAACAAGATTGTTAATGGTAACAAATAAAATGCAATGAACAAATTTTCGAAATCAGATCCTCTGTTCCAGTTAACCAGTTCTAACCCTGTTCTATTAAATCTCATCCATACATTTACGTGAAGTCCACACAAATGTGTAGACCAGATTAAGTTGAACAGGGTTGGAACACCCTAATGGGAATAGGATGCTCCAACCCAAATTCTGTGCCTCAGCAGACAAAATAAGGCAGGGTAGAAGCTCAGTCATTTTGCTAAAAATTCCACAACAATTTTTTCTTCTTTAAAATTTATTTGCCAAAAACCAGAGAATGATTCTCAATTTAACAATTCATAGAAATACAACAGAAAAATACATGAGAATCCGAGAAAATCTTTAAGTATTGAACACTAATTGGAGTTCTTAGAAATAGAAATTTGCTATTGCTTTTCTGTAAACGAATACCAAACAATCTGGTTTCGAGGACCAGTACCTCCAGCCTAGGGCTCACACTCTCCACAATAAACTCACCGATTTCCTCTCCTCAAGCCTATGGGTTATTTATACTATGAATCTATTAAGAAAAACAGATTCGGTTAGCTGACAACCAATCATACGGTTGTCAGCCCCCCTCCTGCACTAACAACATATACGTATATCTATATATATTTACTATATATGTAAATTTATTTTCTGAGTTGTCCCGGTTCTACCAGTTACATGCTGCAAAGGCTAAACAACATAGAAATATGGAAGGTACCGGTTGAGGGACAGGAAAGCATGACCCCATTTGAACTTGCCCAGCAACAGATTTGCACTTTCATCTTCCCCACTGTCCATATAAATGTTAAAGAACATATAATTTGCTTTACTTTATTAGTGTGAATACTTGACAAAATAATATTAAAGAATAACAGCACAGAGGAGGAGATCTAAGCGAAACTATGAGACTAACAGCAACACTTGAAAAAACTGGCATAGCAATAGCAATATAGTTCATCATTACAATATAATAGCATGGACATCAAACGCAGCTGAAATCATTCAATTTGTTTCTCTTTGAGTTTGCTCTTTTAGAGAACTTGGGGAAGCAGTTCAGATAACTGCAAAGGGAGTTAAGGAAGAAAATTTGGGACGGACTTGGGTTTTGAAGACACCCTCATCCTATGCTAAATATTTCTGACCAACAGCAGTTATAGTTGTTATGCAGCTATACCAAGAACTTCCAACATAGAGATCAATCATTAATCATTTTTAAAAAAGGCAAAAGGGAAGAAATATAAAACTACTAAAAAGAAGTTCAAAATGGAATTAGTTGAATAGTAAGATTCAGGGATGGTTAGACAGGTACCATATAACTAAGGCTGCAGATAATGCCTCAACACAAGATAGCTCACACGGCCGACCATAATTTACTGGATTTGCTGCTACAAGCCATGGTACTGCATTTCAAACCATATTGTCAATCTAACAGACACAGCGCAAAGAAAGCAATCACTCGGTAAACCCTAAATTTGCAAGAATCAGGCAACTTAAGTTAGATGCCACTCCCAACAACCGAAATTAAAACCCAGAGCAACAAGCAGTTTATGTTCATGGAAAAAAAAAAGTCATGCTCTATTGATCAGTTGCAAATATGATGATACTGATATTAGTCTAATGCCATAAGTATAAAATGAATCAAAATGCAAGAACTAAAGACAAAAGAGTTCACAAGAAAGCTATTATGAAATGTATGCCACTAAAGATTAACAAACTACGGTACTGAAAGATTATGAAAGCACGATCAGTGCACTGGTAGTTAAAACTAACAGTTTAAGGATGAAAATTAATTTGCAAATGAATATCGAAAGAGCATGAAATCAATCCGACAATCACCAATAGTTTGAAAATCTTCCATTCTTTCATACTAGCACGTTGCAATTTCAAAAGAAAAATATAACTCTGAAGACGGTGCTTGCTAGGTCAATGTACATAATACTTTTCCCTCAAACATAAGCTGTCCTTTCTAAGATTCAAATATGTGATTTTTATGGGTTAAAAATGGTATCAGTTTTTCATTCTTGAGCCACCAGCCATCATCATACATAACTGCATGCTCCATTTCCTATTTGCTTCATACCTGTCATGTATTATTCCATCCAATACCAAAAAGAACAGATAATGACTGCTGTTTACTGAAGATAGTATAGAACAATAGCACAGTTTCAACGGAACAAGGAAATATGAAGGCATTACCACAACACTTAAGATATGTCTAAATGATATGATTTATATATATTTTTTAGTACTTTTTCTTTTTGCTTTTCACGTTTTATCAAGCACTAGATTACAACATCAACCAAAAAAAGAAATGAGGGGTAAGGAAAAAAATTATTTTCACAACATGGAAGTGAAATAGCATTGACACATTTGAAACCTGTGATACCCCCACCACATATGATCTTAAGAGAATTTAAATTCATACATAACCGAGGAGCAGCACAACGCAGCTTCACAAAAGGTACATCTCCCAAACGCGCCCACGAGCAATCAACAACAGCTAATCCTTTCCTCTTCAGCAAGCTATAATCTTCTTTAGAGACACACTGGGTTCCAACAGGACTGCCATCAGAGATACCCTAGTGTCAATATGAGGAATAGAAAATCCCTACTCAGACCATAGTGGAATTTCATACACAACAGAACAAAACAGTGGCAATTACCCAGCGTTATGAATTTTTCAAAAGTTCAAATGAATGTAGCACTTAAATACTTATGGCATAAAATTAAAGCTATTGTTAAACCCTGCAAGCAAGCAATTGGTTGTCAACCAAAATAAATTTCGTCTCATACAAATCGCAGAGAAGTTCTTTATACTATGTAATTGCATTTGCTTGAGCTCAAGCATGCCTAGCAGATTGATTCAATATAAATCCAGAGACAGATGCCAAGTACTCTGAAAAGCCGTCTATCCCCTTTTATCCTATGATTCCCATCAAATGACATCTGTTACACTATCATAAGACTGAGTCACGACAACAAGTTATAAGAACAACAAAAGGATAGTTCTATTACCTTAAGACAACACCTCCAAAACCACTACCAACCCGCAACCCCTGCATAAAACATTTTAAGATTGTTGGCATGAAGTGTGAAATAATCTTCATACAAGAAGAAAAGCTTTTAATGCATAGAGCATAGGTGAGTTTATCCAGTAGACCCTTTGTCACATAGATAAGTGAATAAAGGACTTTGTTTGGATTTTCAAACCTGCTAATTGACCCCTGCAATCTCAACTTTCAGAATAACAAATGTTTTGCCTAAAATGGATATTTCCTTAAATTTCTTATTTATCAAAAGGGATATCTTTCTTGCTCTAAAATTGGATCTGCCACTGCAATCACACTTTCACTCTCTCTTCAGCTTGTAATTAAAGAAAGGAAAGACAAATGATGATTTTTACATCATGAATGAAATCTTCATATGGTAAAATCCAATGATAAAAAGATGCTATCATGGCATGCATACTACTCTTTATTCAAGTATGATGTTCCCCAATTGCCCGAATAAAATGATTCACACACAAGACAAGCAAACTAACACATTCAGGTCAACAGAAGATGCACAATAAACACTCTTAGCTATATAAAAAAGATTTATATAGCAGATACTTTCTTTCAACAAACCAAATCTTGAAAGTTTGCGCCCCGTGCACCTTTTTGAGTCACATTGTCCAAAATCCTGAAACAAAACAAGATACCCTTTCAGCTGCATGCTAAACATTTGAACCGAACTAAAGGGGCATAAATTCATATCACTTCAATAACTAAATAGAAAATGTTAACAAACTATCATAATTTCTTCGTACCCACATAGCAAGCTGAATTTTCGGAGCTGTTATTTCCTCTTCCGGAGCTGCATAATCATCGCAAATAAAATGCAACTCTTATAAGTAAAAACTATAACTCATCGCCATTGCAACAATACATCAAACATCTGGTAAACACATATCACTAAAACACCGATACCCCGTATACAACCCAGTAAGAAGATTGAAGAATCGGTACCTTGATCATTGGGGAGAGATTCATCTTCCCTGCAACAACCGATTCCACGAACTTATAGCTAAGTGAAAACCGCTAAATTGAATTTAAAATTCTGAAGAAAAAGAAGAATCTTACGACTTACCTGTCAAGCACGTTGGTCCTACTCGATTGCCCACGATTTGAGTGGTGTGTCTTGAATTTTCTGGTTTTGTTGTGACCCATCTTCTGCGTTTAGTAGAAGAAGACGATGAAGAAGAAGAAGAAGAAACACGCTGACTATGCTATCTCGTCTTAAGCTTATAAATAGATTTTGAGATCATAGTTTGGCCTTTTTAATTTTAAATCTATTCAAATTTAATATATTATTAAAATAATAATTTTAATAACAAACTATGATAGTAAACTGGAGAGGCGCGAGATCTGGACCGTTAGTTCCCTCGTGGGGACGCAACTGTTTCATCGGCCACTCTCTATGAGTCATTTTATCAAACATCGAAGCTCCAATCGTAACCCATGTCCTCCCGCACCAAAAATCAAAGCTTTCACTCAAATCAATGCTTAGAAGGTACACGCACTCTTCTATGTATTGTCACTTGTATGCAATTCAGCGTTAACGGGCATTGTTGGAACTTAATTTTCTCTTTTTTCCGCGGATTTTCAGGTCGGTTTTGGAGTTTGCGTCTCGTCGATCAATTAATAGAATCCGGAGGCAGCCCACATATCAGGTGTGTATTTGTAGCGCGTGTTCATGGATCACACTCCTACTTGACCGCATAGTTTATCTTTGAAACGTACTGTAACATTATTCTTTATTTCGTGTTTTTGGGTTTCTTTTAGTTTGGATCTTGGGTTGTTTGATGTATTGGAAGTAAGATAAGATGAAAGAAAATGGTTTTGTTGTTTTCCAGAGGATGTGAATATGTTGTTATTAGCTTCTGGGGTTGGTATTTGGTGACACTAACATTTAGTTTGTTGTTGATTTGGGGCGTAAGAAGCAATTTTCAACTCACCTCCAAAGGACATGGATCACGAAAACCTGTTTCTGATAGCCAAACAACTGAGGGGGGAGAGTAATTTGAATATTGTTATTGTGGTGGGAAGTGCTGTTGTTGCTGGAGTAGCTCTTTTAGCATATCAATCAGGCTATTTAGACAAAGTTGTTAGTAAAGATCCGCAGAGTTATCGTAAAGAATTACGGGAAATTCAAGATCAGGGAGAGCAATAGATATCCCCAATAAGTGAAGAACCTTCAATCAAGGTTGAAACTCAAAAAGTGTTATCAGCTTTGTGTTCGCAAGTTTTTGCTGTGCTGATCTATGCCTGTTAACTTCTCAGGTTGTGTGAACTGGTCCTAATCCAGAGTGGGATGAGAGATTTGCTTGGACTTTTGAGAGTCCTCTAAAAGGCCAGAAACTACATATTTCTTGCAGAAGTAAAAGCAAAATGGGAAAGGTAATTTAACCGGAATTCTTTTTCATAAAGAAAGGAACAAAAAGAAAGTCCAGAAAAAAGAATAAAAGGAATGGATGAGTGATAGGAGGAAGGATTGAACTTGGCAAATGTTTGATGTTTTGTGCTTAAATTTTTGATGAACTGCTGCTCAAACAAACCACTTCTGATCCATTAATAGACTCTTTTGCGAAAGTAACAATCCAAATTGATCGGCTAGTAACGCTCGGAGCAGTAGCCGGGGAGTACATTCTGTTGAAAGCAAAAGTGGACCATCAAGATATCTGGAAATTGAATTCCACTGTTCTAACAAGTAAATACTGTTACAACTATACAGCTGCAAATTGCATTTTTAGGAAGAGCATACATGCGAATACGTGTATTTTCAGTCTTTTTCTTTTTTATCTCATTTTCCTTTCAGTGTAAATAGCTTTGCCGGAGATTTTTCATTTTCTTTCTTCTCTTGTAGATGTTTAGCCATTTGTCAAATGCATTCTTTTGCAACCTGAATTCTCTTTTACCTGGAATGATGAATTGCCAAGGCAAGAACAGCTAAAGGTATCTGTAATTTTTGTGCCAATAGTCGTGTGCTCGTCAATCTGAGTTGTGGTAATTCTGATTTTGTTTTTCAGATTTGGACATATTTTGCTTACCCTATACACATACTTAGTCTTTGGTAATGATTCAATGGTACAAGAACTAATCAGTAAGCTTTTAGTTTAGGTTGGAGCTATCACCCCTATCTGACAAGTTGGGGCATCTTTGAATAGCAATTCTTTTAGCTTTCCTTTTCCTTTTTTGCAGTGAACATAAGGTACAGGCTAAAAAATAATAAGCATTTTCCTATAATGTCATGTCCTTTTGGGAGCCTTTCACCTCGAGTGGTTGAAATTTCTAGTCCCTGAGAGACTTCCAACTCAAAAGGTTGAAAGTGAGTTTGACTAAGCATCTCATAGCATAGCATTCATAGCAGGTGGGCGGCAACATTTGTTTCCTTGCCCTTTTTCCTCCATTGTCTTCCCCAACTAATATCACTTCTTTAAATTCACAGAATTATGAAAGTGGATACCTATACATTACACTTAGGCTTCTCTTTCAGTTTTTTGTACTAGGGAAGCTACATTATACTTTGTAGGGTTAATTACCAAAAGCCCAAAATTTTGTCAAATTTTTAATTATAGTTCTAATTTTAAAAAGTAACAATAAAATACTAAAACTCTCAATTTTGACCCGAAGTTAGTGTTTCCATTAAGTTTATTGACGTGACTTATCACGTGTTTTTGAAACCTTAATTATTAATACAAGTCAGTCAAAATTAACACAATAAATAAAGATTAATAAAACGTCGCTGTTTAATCACATAATTAAAACGACGTCATTGTTTTAAAATGATTTAAATCATATTCCGCAGTCTCAACGACCTTGCACTTTGAATTCAATTTTTGCCTTCATTTCCAATTTGTTCTTTTAACGTCTTCACCCTTCAATTTTTATATTATGCAGCTCCGACGCTCTCACATTAAGGGCATCAAAAGCGAACTAAAAATGAAGAGTTTCGGATTTACTAGTATTCCACCAATTAATAACCCAAGATTTCAGACTTTTATTAAATGAAAAAGAAATCCACCATGGCAAAAATACTATAGATGTAAGATATAGAGGGGGAATGAATGTTTTTTTTTCATTTTTTCGTCTGTGAATTTTTAATGAACTCACCGCTATAGACGTTATATGTTATCCTCTCGATGCCTTTAACCATTTGTTTTCTGCTTATTTTTCTGACGCCTCAAATTACTATAATTGAAGAAAATTGAAAGTTTGAGCGTTTTATTGCCAGTTTTAAAGCTTGGGTTTAAATTGAAAAAAATTATAAGTTTAAACATTTTATTGGTACTTTTTAAAGTTTCGACTATAATTGAATAATTAACAAAAGTTTGAGTTTTTTGTAATAATTAACCCTACTTTTTGTTACTTTTTTTGGCATAATTCAACGTTATTTTGGATGTATACCAGATAAATCACATAATTTGAATAAATTATTCTTTAAATTAACAATTCAAAGTCAAGCAACAAATTCGAGCTAATTGGAATTACGGAATCTTTTTAAACCCACCCTGTAAGAGCATATACATTATACTTGATTTGATTATGTACCATCTAGTCCTAGTTTCCATTCTAAACAAATCCATGTAACCTCTAAGAACACCCTTATATATATTAACTAATTTTTAAAGTCAGTTGTTCAAGTAAACAATGAGAAAGTTCTTGGACTATATACTACAGGAGTTGTTGATGAAGATAACAATGGCGGACAGTTGTATGTTATCCACTTCCGCGGCAGAAAAAAGAAAAGGTCGTTTTCTTTCATAGAATTGAAAAGGGTCGATCCAAGCAACCCAAAAAGAGTAAAAGAAAAGCCACCTCCTTTCGAGTGGGTCAAGCTCAACACTGACGGTGCTTGCAACTGTTCCTCCTATTCCGCCACAGCTGGGGGCCTTTTCTGGGACAGCACGGGTACTTGGCTTGGAGGCTTTGCCCAAAACCTCGGATGGTGTTCGCCGGTCTCCGCAGAATTCTGAGAAGTGTATACTGGACTCATGTTGGCGTGAAACTCAGGCTATCAACGGATTGAACTTGAGGTGGACTCGGAAGTGGCGCTTAATCTTCTCTCCTCCTCGCCCTGACAGTCCGAGACCCACAATTCCATAATCACAGGAATCAATGATGTGTTCACCAGGAATTGGACTATAGTATACCGGCACATTTATTGTAAGGGCAACCGATGTGTAGACTGGTTAACGTCCTATGTCAAGCACTTTGAGCTCAGTACCACTTATTTTGAAATTAAACCCATTGGATGCCATGCACTCCTTTTGAAGAATCAGTCGAGACTTTGTTTTTTTCAACCCTGTCTGCTGTATTCTTCCCTTTATATTAAAAAAAAAAAGAACACAACACAACATGGACCTAATACCTACAAAAAGAGAGTGGTTATAGGAGAGCAACAGATCCTATACCTTCTTTTTAATCTTCTAATCTCTCGACCTTTTGTTAATCAAAAAGAGTAAAACGACAAAGTTTTTATTTTTAATGAGAATTTATTTGACTCCCAATTCCTTTCTCTTTTTGATTATTAAGTATGTGAATAGTTAGATGATTGAGTATCTAATTGTTCCATCAATTCTGTCCATACTTGAATAGTTTGGGGAACCAGAGGTGTTGATTGAAAGGACAAGAGTGAGTAGAAGAAAATTGAATTGGCTCACCCAACTTCTAATAGCATACTCCAAAACTCTTTTTTTCTCTTTAGGAGAATTAGTAGTTGATATTTTTTAGGGCATATTAAATAAAAATTTTAAATAATATATCAATTTAATCGTATATTTTAAATAATTTATTTAGTAAGATAATAATTTAAAATTAAACAATAAAATCAATAAATTTAGTTAATAATAAATTACGAGTTGCACTTAATTAGTGTTGGGTTGTTTGTGCTATACTGTTGTCTTTTAAACAAGAAATTGATAAAGATTTGTTAATTTGCAAGTATGTAAATTGCAGAAAAGTAAAGAACATCAATCTTTTTACTTGGTTCGATAGTTTCAATATTATCTACATCTAAGGTTCTTATTGATGTAGTTTCCACTAATACGATGAAAAAGACGAGAAACAGTAAAAATTGAGTGTTTTTAATACTTGCAAAGAGTCCTCTAAACTCTCCTAGTACCCACAAATGCGTACTTTACCACTCTCTGATACTTTCTCACTTTGTTCTTGCTCTCTCAAAATCACTAAATACAATGTAAATTGAATAAAAAAGTTTCTTTGTGTTCTCCTCTTTTGTTTGACGCTTAAGTTGCTTTTTTTATAGTTGAAGAATGGAGTTACTTTTCGAACGAGTTTGCATGGACCAGATAAATGCCATGTGCCCCTCACATGAGTTATTAATGAGTCATCGTCTGACTTACATGGACCAGACGAATGCCATCTACCTCCCACGTAAGTTATTAACGAGTCATCGTCTGACTTGCATGGACTAGACGAATGTCATGTACCCCCCACGTGAGTTATTAATGAGTCATCTTCTGTTGTGTTTTGATGTGTGTCTCGCGTGGATTCATCTAAAACTAACTCATTATGTCTTTATTTGATAGAACCATTGAGAACTTCTCCTTCTTCGTCTCCTTCAAACACCTTACATACATTCACCTTTTGTTTTCAATTTTTACCTGTTTTTATTGATCCTGAGTGTAGTTTGGTGGAGTGTAGGTGATTTTCATCACAATCAGAATTCTTAAAGACTTAAATTTATACTTTAAAAATTTTTTAATTCATATTTGAGCTTGATATATCTCGAATATTCTACTCTAAATATGAGTATAATATTTAAAAAATTTTAATATTAATTTTGACGGACAACCATATCCAGTAAAAATTTCATTCAGACGCGAAATCTGAATAAGTCCAACAATAAACAGCCTTTTTTTTTTGAAGAGCAATAAACAGCCTTATTTTTAACAAGTAGAAAGATTATTTCCAAATAACCTGCGAATAAATGAAAAGAAAAAAATAAATCAATGATAAAAAAAGCAAAATTAGAATACAAAACCAAAATAATAAAAATAATATTAATAATAGGGAAAATAAAATAAAATAACTAATATATGCAAATAATAGTAACAATAAAAATAAAAATAATACTAATAATAATCATCGTCATAATACAAACATTAATAATCATAAACATAATAATAAAAATAACTTGAACATAATAATAATAATAACAGTTCATTTTGAAAGACATGAAAAATATCAAATTTAAAGTTGAAATTAAGTCTAATTAAAAATAAATATCTAGGTTTATATTTAATTCAATTATATGTAATTTATTAATTTTGTGCGGAAGGAGATTTGTTTTGATACGAAATCTCTGGATGAGTTTGAATGTAAAGACACAGAGGGTTGAAATGACATTTTAGACTTAGGGTCCGTTTGGTTGAGCTTTTGTCAGTAGAGCTTTTATCAGTAGAGCTTTTGTCAGTAGAGCTTTTATCAGAAGAGCTTTTTAAAAAAGCCAGTTGACTGTTTGGCTGTCAATTAAAAAAACAACTTTTTTAAAAGAGCTTTATAAGTAGACTGTTTGGCAACATACAAATAAAAAGCACTTTTATTTTTTAACTATATTTTATTTTACAATAAAATTATTTATGCTAAATAATATTTAAAGTA
>JANKYE010000225.1:1945385-1963204 GCA_032467995.1 Erythroxylum dillonii
CAACTGAATATCTTTTGAGGTCTCAGATTCATCAACATACCTTTATATATATATATATATATATATATATATATATAACATGCACTAATTACAAAAAAAAAACTTCAAACTTTTGTCATTTTTTAAATTATAACTTAAAATTTAAAAAGTAGTAATAATTTTCAATTTTTTCCAATTTTAGCCTGAACTTGAAAAGGTAATAATAAAATGCTCAAATTTTCAATTCTAACTCAATGTTAATATTTTTGTTAAGTTTGCTAACGTGACTTGCTACGTGTTTTAGAAACCTTAATTATTAATATATGTCAGCCAAAATTAACACAACAAATGAAAATTAATGAAACGACGTCGTTGAATCATATAATTAAAACCACGTTATTGTTTAAAAATGATCTAAATCAGATTACGCAGTCCCGACGATCTTACGCTTTGATTTCAATTTTTCTTTCGTTTTTAATTTGTTCTCTTAATATCCTCACCCTTTGATTTTTAGATAACACAACCCTCGTGCTAAGGGTATCAGAAGAACAAACTAAAAATCAAGAGTTTACTAGTACAACATGCTATGATGAGAGAGTAATTTGGGGTATCAGAAGAACAAACAGAAAACAAATTACTGAGGGCATCGAGAGAACAATAAATAACATTAGGTTATAATCGAAGAAAATTGAATGTTTGAACATTTTATTATCATTTTTTAAAATTTGGGATACAAATGAAAAAATTGAAATTTTTTACATTTTATTGTTACCTTTTAAAGTTAGGGTTATAATTGAAAAATTGACGAAAGTTTGATTTACCTTATATAGCACTTGGCCTCAGCGGAGAATAGAATTCAAGCCCTTTTAAAATAGTATTATTTTGATTTTATTTTTTAAAATAAAGTTAATTTGATTTTAAAAAAATTAGTTTATAAATTAAATCAATCCTCTTAAATCTAATGATTTCTTTACTTATTTTAAATATTTTCCTGTAATGACTTGTTTATTTTATTTATTTATTTGTCATCTTTTTTGTTTTTGTATTTATTTACTTATTTTATCTCTCACTTTTAATTTTTACCTTATTTTGTTTTTATTTTATCATTTTATCATAATTGCTATCATTTTTCTATAACATATCTTACTTATATGTATCAACAATTCATATTTACAATTCATTACTTCAAGTTGATGACTTTTTCAAGTATATCTAATTTTAACTCAACATCATCCATACACAATTCATATTCCCAACTTGATCATAAAAACTCAAAATAGAACACATTCTCATACACTCAAAATAGAACACAACATATTCATTCATCCAACAGTGTACTGTACCCAATTCTCAACTTCATGTTAAATTTTGAGACTGTTAAAAACATAATTTAAATTTGATGTTATCATAAAAAATGTAGTCATATGTCTCTATTTTAATCCATATCAAGAATCATCTCATTTGAATAACTACATAGCAAGTTATGGCTCAAACACAGAAGCATAATCAGTGGATATGTTACTACTACATTTTCTAGCACTCATCTTCCTTTTTTTTTTTTCCAGATTTCACAACATCCAACATCTTTCACTTAAAACATCTTGTACAAAGATCACCCTTTCTGCTTCATTTACTTTTCATTCTCAACTCCGTTTCATTCACAAACAATTCATGATATATGTTTGATCATTAATAAAAAAAACAGAGCATATATATTTACCCATTCATTATTGATTTTTCTGCACTCATTCTAATCCCTTTATAAAGATCATTTTACCTAAAAAACATATCTATAACAATATATGAATTATTACTTATCATACATATACAAAAACAAGACATTTACATAAACTTTTCATCACTCACGTTTATCATACATAAAACACCATAATCAAGTCACGAATTTTAATTTACTCATCATTCTAGTTTCATTTAACCATACCCATGTTATCTAAAGCATAACTTACTTGGTTTAGTTTCTAATTCTTCAAACCTTTCAAGAACACTAAGAATCCCTAATTTTCCATGCATCCCACGTACATCACCATGGAGGTTGGAAGGTTTAGGTTTTCTTGAGGCAATAAAGAAGACTACATGGTGGAAATAGTAATTGAAAGATGATAGAGCTAGGTTCAAAGTTGGTGAAGGTTGGCAACAAAATTCATGAAGAAGGTAGAGAAGCTTGAAGAAAATGGAGAAGTCATGTAGAAGAGAAGAAAGCAAGAGCGAAACAAATAAACTTGGTCTTTCAAGTAAGAGCATCGTGGGTTTAAAGGCATGGTTTGGCCACATGTCCAATTTTTATAGCTTTAAACTATGTTATTTCATTTAACTAGTCCAATCAAATATAATTTCTACTCCAATTGTCTCCCAATTTTTATTGACATCTGTTAATAAATCCCATAGTCATTTATCAACATTTTCATTGCTATTTGACAGTAAATTCTACTACTATTTATCATTTATCTTGTCACTTGACATTTTTTCTAGTCCAAAAATATAAAAAATTTCAGAAATTTCCTAAATTTAACCAAAAATTCTAATTCAATAAATACAACCTCCAAATAAGTTTTCAACAAATAAAAACCGCAATTCTCAATATAATCACATTTATAAATAATTATATCCGGAATATGTCAATGAATGCATATACACTTATTTTAATATGTAAAAGTTCAATATTCATGTGTATGTGTATGCCTTATTATATATAAGCATGTAATACCCTTTCTAATTTCTTAACAATCTCTCATATTTACTATTATAGTCTCAACATGGGTAGCGGAACGTTACAGGAATGGTATATAGAGTGAATAGAGTGTTGTCTCTCAAAACCTATGCAACTATCATCTTATGATAAGATAAGTGGTTTAAGGCTATCTCCGATAAATTATATAAAGGTTCACAAGGTAACTAGTTGTCAAACTAGAAGTTGGTTTGCTTCCCAGTTCTTATTAGATTAGCAAATTCATACCTTAAGAGCTACCTTATTTTTAGCAAAGTCTTTCAAGTCGCGGTTGAGTTAGATAGAATATGAACTGCTCTTTTAGGCTTTGGTTAAAAAATAATAATGAAACTCATTCGGTATGAATGCCAAATGTAAACTAAGCAAATATCATTAATACGATAACTCAACTCAAATTTTTAACCCGATTAAAATAAATAAAATTTGAATTAAATTAATAATTTAAAATAATAATAATAAATTATTAGTTTGAGTCGAACTTAATTAATTTTGTTCAAGTTTAAGCTGGATCAAATCGTCATATAAGTAGCATTGACTAGTAAAACCATTTCGAAATCGAGAAATTTATATTGAAGTCGTTGCTATCCAAGAACAATTAGGTGATCTGGATTTATGAATTATTATAGATTATTTAGAAGTAGAATGGAAAGAATTAGGAGACAAAAAAGAGAAAAAATTATCAATAGAATCTATTTAGATAAAATTAGATAAAATAAAATTTAAAATTATAAATAGAATAAATAGTTATAATAATAAATGATTAGAATTAGAATTAGAATTAGAATAATAAATAATATATAAATTAGAAAAATATATTTTAAAAAATTTAGAGAATTTTAAAAATTAAAGTAAAATTTTGTAATTTACAAAAAAATTTATATCTTTTAGCTTAAAATAAACTATTAATTCCTACCGTAAAAAACTTTACAAGGAAAAAAAAAAGGCACCCATAATTTCCTCCAAAGATCTCTTTTACGAGTGATATATAATAGAAAGAAAATGGAAAAAGTTGCGATTCAATTCCCAAAAGGCCCGGATTTTCAGGAGCCGTTTGGGAGTTTTCGGGGGAAAAACAGAGGGCAATCTCGTCAATCTGCACATTTCCCAAGAAAAACACACCTCTGAACCTTTTCTCGTGCACACTCATCTATCTCGTAATATCAGTCATAGCAACAACTGACCAACTCAACACATGATGTTAATTCTTGTTTTAGCGCCACCCCATTTTCATCCTACATTGTACTGCTCATGGATGCTTGTTTGAGAGTGAAAATGTCCAAATGCACCAGAGTGAGTAAAAAGGTCGCATCTTTCGTCGCTCAGTAGGTCTGTCTAGTTGGTCTAAGTTGGATTGGAATGAACGTAGATGTTACACACAAATCGAGACAATTTCTGTGTTATCAACTTTTGCAGATTCCTCTCTCTCTCTCTCTGTTTATCTGTGTCTTTCAATACATCACTTTTCTTGTTTTTCATCATTCTGGTGCATAACGCTCTCGAAGATGTGTATGCATTTCCTGGCAAAATCTGAACTTTTTTGGAGACTCATTACTTCTTGTAGGATTTCGTGCTCTAATTGCTTTGGTTTTGTCAATCTTTCAGGTTTCCGTTAATGGGTGTGGTTTAATGATTCCCCAACTACTCTACTCTCTTTTGCTTGTTCTTTGGTGTTAAATGCTTGCTCATCTTCTTTGAAAACAACTACTCCTCTGTGCTTTCTTTTGTTTTTCTTTTGGCTTATCTGTTCAGTCCCACTTCTTCTTCTTCTTCGATTTGCACTGCCTGCCGGGGTCTTGTCACCATCCCTAGTTGAAGGCTTTATTCAAGTAGGTTTCTCGTTAAACGCACGACAGGGGAACATCTGTGGCTGGAAAAAGGTTGCTCTGTTGTAGAGAAAGGTGAGGGTTTTGGACAGAAAGGGTTTTGAGTTTTAACTTTTTTTTAAAATCGTTTATACTGTTTTGCTGTGTCTGTGAGTTTGTTCAAGTCTGAATTTTTTTTTTTGAGAAATGAAATGCTTTACTTTTAGTGAAGATTTGGGTTGTTCGAACTCTTGGTGGATATGTTGAGCTCATACAGGGCCATTTTTAAGAGACTTCTGTTTGATACCGAGAAATGCAGATACTCTGATGAACTGGGCTGGATAGTTCGTGAAATTTTGGTTCTTCAAGCTCGTTTTTCATCTATAGATATTTAGCTTCCAAAAGCTAGAGTTGATTTGGTGAGGCTCCTCCTAATAGTCACTCCAAGAAATGGGTTCAGCGAGCTCAAAAGCACAGAGAAACGACGCTTTGCGTCTATGCAGAGAACGCATGAAGTTCATAAAGCAAGCAATTGATTCAAGGTACAATCTTGCAGCAGCTCATGTCTCTTACGTTAGTTCTCTTAAGAACGTCGGAATAGCTCTGCGAAGGTTTGCTGAGGCTGAAGTTGTAACAGAGTCCTCTCTATCTACAACGTCAGCCACTGAGCTTGACAAGACTCCATCACATTCCTCGTACCCCTCTCCCTCTCCTTCCCACAATGCAGAGGTCCCGGATTCACCGTTGCACAACGAAAGCCCTGTTTCTCCTCAGGTTGTGAATATGAATTACATGAGAGCTGGTGGTGGTACTAATGCAGTGACTGTTAAAGTTGACTTGAACAATAATTGTGTTGATGGTCTTGTGGAGGATGATTGTCTTGGATTCTCCATGCCAATGCCGCCTCCGCCACCTCCACCTCCTTTCGAGTCAGGTAGATCTTGGGATTATTTTGATCCTAGTGATAATTGTGACAGCTTCAGATTTATTGGGCACAATGACTTGAATATGGATTTTGATTATATGGGAGGGTGGACTGAGTTTAACACTGAAAAGTTTGGTGTTCCCCAAAATGTGGTAGACGTAAAGGGAAAATGCCCAAATACTGGTTTAGAAAGAAACACACAATTACAAGAAGGAAGCTTGAGACCTCAGGGAAAGGAAAAAAGTGTTGAAATCTCTGATATGCAAATGCAAGCAACTTCAAATGGAAGTTTTGGTATAAGAGTAGAAGCTAAGGCCCCTTCTAATAAATTGAATGGAGTTAAAGGTTCTACAGGACAAGCACTTGATAGCCAAGTGAGGAAAGCAGAAACAGTGCAAAATGGTGGCGGTCTGGTTCTTGAGCAATCAGGTTCTAAGAGGGAGAAACCTGGCGCAGCAAAATATTTATCTGCTGACAGGGAAGATCCATCAGAATATATTACCCATAGAGCCAAGGATTTTCTTTCAAGCATAAAGGATATCGAACATCGTTTCTTTAGAGCCTCAGAATCTGGCAAGGAAGTGGCCAGGATGCTTGAAGCAAGTAACATCAGAGTTGGATATTCAGAGGCACAAGGTAGAGTTACTTTGGTGGATGACTAAACAGTTAATGACTTTGGTGTCTTTATTTACAAACTGTTGGTGTTGAAAAGGTTATCCTTTTTTGTGGACCTTTCTCCTAATACTCTCGGACTACTTTGTTTCTTGCAGGGAGCACATCCACCTTAGACATGTTAGCTGCTTTGCCACGTGTGTGCTGTCGCGGTAATACTGCTCTTGTTTCTCATGGTAAGTTCGAGGTTTCCATATGTCACGCTTGAAGTGAAAAATGTAGGGTTGTAGGTGTTCTTTACTTCTACGTTATATTTTAGGGAGGTAGATGTTGCATGTATTTCAGAACATGGCGCTAATCCATAGCAGTTAGACGTTTACCTCTAACCAGCAGGGGAACTTGTTTGGATTTGGAATGTTTCTGTTTTCGTGCATTCATATAAAGTTATTTTCCTCTCTGTTTTTTCGTTATGTAAATTCTTCAACACTGTTGCAGAACCTATGGAGCATGCCACTAAGGTCATTACCTGGAAGCGAACAACATCTTCAAGGTCATCTTCATCGAAAAGTCCACTTGTTACGACAACAAAAGATGATGTGTCTGACAGTGGTAGTGATTTTATGGAAGAATTCTGCATGATTGCAGGTAGTCATTCCTCCACGCTCGACCGACTGTATGCCTGGGAAAGAAAACTCCATGACGAAGTTAAGGTATTTGTTCGTAAAGTCTAGAGGTGTTCTTTCCATTCTTTTGAAGATCTAATGTCCAGCATTTGGCCTTATAGTTTATCATAATGTCATGAATAATGGCTTATGTTGCACCTCTTTTATGTGCTTACTTCTGATACGAATTTCTGCAGGCCAGTGAATCTATCAGGAAAGAGTATGATCGAAAGTGTGACCAACTTAGGCACCAGTTTGCCAAGGATGTTAGTCCTAATGTCATTGACAAGACCCGAGCAGTTGTGAAGGATTTGCATTCTCGGATAAGAGTTGCAATTCATTCTGTAGATTCAATATCTAAGCGGATTGAGAAAATGCGAGATGAAGAGTTGCAGCCACAACTTCTAGAGCTGATTCAGGGGTGAGTTGGGGAACTGAGAACTATGACATATATATTCTATCTCATTGTTCCGACCTTAATTTAGTGATTCTATGGATGAGCTTGTGACTCACTGGTGGAGAAGGTAAAAATGCCTTCTCTTCCACTGGGATTCAAATGTTTGTGGAACCTATAAACTTCCTTACAAACCGAAAGAGAAGTTAGGGATCTTGATGTTCTAAAGATGTGGACTAAATCCCTGTACTGGGTATGATTAATTAGTTCATTGGAATTATCAGATTTATGATCAATAAACATGTGCAGATTGATCAGAATGTGGAAGGCCATGCTTGAATGTCATCATACACAGTACATCACCATCTCGTTGGCATACCATTCACGGAGCACCACAGGAATTCCACAGGGAGATACTCGTAAACAAATCATGGCTGAGCTTCAGCAGGAGATCGAGTGGTTTGGCTTGAGCTTTGCCAATTGGGTTAATAGCCATGCATCCTATGTTGAAGCTCTTAATGGGTGGCTGCAGAACTGCATTTTGCTGCCACAGGAGCGTTCGAAGAACAAGAGGCCTTTCTCCCCGCGTCGGCTCCTAGCCCCTCCTATATTTGTTCTATGCCGTGACTGGTCTGCAGGAATAAGAGCATTGCCATCTGAGGAACTCGGAAATGCCATTAAGGCCTTCCTAGCTGATCTGAACCATTTAATTGAGCAGCACGCAGACCAGACACAAACTGAGGAGAAAGTAGTCGATCCAAACAACACGGAATCCGAGGGCAAAGAGGATGAGAAGAATTCCAACGTATCAACAAATTTGTGCTGTATACATGCTAGTTTGACAAAGGTTCTTGACAGACTGAATAAGTTCTCTGAGGCATCACTTAAGATGTACGAGGATATCAGACATAAAAGTGAGGCAGCTCAAATGGCATACTTGAATTACAAGCCAGTGAGATATTAGAGCTTTCATCTGTGTGATATATAATCATTTCTGAGTCTGGTTGGAGATTAAAATAGAAACATGTATATGTCAAAGTGTTGTTTCAATCATGTGAAAAAAACAGATATTTGAGTAGTGCAGAATATAACTTGACCAGAGTTAGCAACAGTGCGCTGTTTTTTCCTTTCAGTTGTTCTCTGTAGTACTCTGCATATGAGCAACTTGCAAATTTCTTTAAAACTTTAATCCAATATTTCACTTGGTCTCCTACCCTAAAATCATAATTCTTTTGAACAACACATTCTTGAAGCGAGCAAAATCCATATAACTAATAAACAATTCTTTTTTGCGTTGGAAGACCAACTAAGGGTGAGTTCACTAACAACTACCATTAGGCTTTCCAATAAGAATCGTAAGTTACATATTTCTGTCCAACGTGTCACAATGACATGTACTGATGTACATGGAAGTTCTATAATTCACTTTATGCTTCCAACATGAGTGTTCAGAGTAAGGTTTGAGAGAAGCTATATACTAACCCTTCAAGCAAAACTCCTCATAAGGAGCTGTTGAATTTCTCTGTTGTTGAGATTTTGCTCTCTTGAAACTAGAAACCAACATACTGTGTGTACTGACTGTAAGCTTCTGACTGCATGGCAATCGGAGCACGAGTAACGAAGTGTGGAAGATCAAATGCATCTATGAGCTCTCTTGCAATGTTCCTAACTTGGAAACTCAGGTACTCGCTCAGTTTGTGTATTGCCTGCATAAGAGGAAAATATTCTTTAACATTCCTATTCCTTCCTATTATCATGTGAAAACAGGAAAGCAATCCTGCGACCTTGTGATTCTGTGTATATCAATACCTTAGCTTTGTTTGGAGCAACATAGTCGACGTTACGATAGGTCCCTATGTCCTTCCAGATTCGGTCCAAGGCGTAAAGATCACAGACAAGTTTCAAAGCAGCTCTAGAACATGGATCAGGGCAGCTGGCATAGTAAAGACAAGTTCAGCAGCAAATTAACAGCATAAATTACATAGAGAGAACTTCTGATTCTGAGATTAGGAAATACTTCTGTACAGCTTCAATAAACTTTGCAAGGATGACCGACTCAATATGCGACTCTGCAAGTGTGAGAAGGTGATTCAAGCATCTGTTCCAAGCACCAAAGCCACCAAGAGTTTTGCTGTGCTTCCGAAGTCGTACAGCTACGCTCTGAAGCAACCTAGATGTTCGATACTGAAACATAAACAGTAATAAAAGTTGTAAATGCAGGTACCTTGTTCTGCCAGTTGCAGCATTTTTCAGACATAGCATCAATTCAAAACTTACTCTGAAGGCATCCAACTGGAATTTAGGATCTCGCAAGTGTTCTTCACCTTCCCAACGTGCAGTTACAGGATTGGGCTGAGACAGATATGTGTTCATCGATTCTCTCAAGTAGTTCCATGTAACTGTCAGGGTCCCACCTTGGAACTTTTCCTGATACTGCTTCAAAAGAAAGCCAGCAACCTGTATTACAAGTAAATCCTCAGATAAATTCAGTGCCAGATTACTTCTCATGTAAGGGGCTAGATAAAGAAGCTTCTTAATTATAATTTCCATAAGCACTACTTCAGAAAGTCTCCAGCAAAACCAAAACAAAGATTTCAAAAAAGAGAATAATGATGCATTCATAATTGCCTGTTCAAATTAATTTCAGGATTACCATCGAGCTGCAATTTTTAAGAAAGAACCCAATCAACCAGCATTCCAGTCTGCAAATAATAGCTTCACATACTCCTGAAATATACCATCCATGAGATGACCTAATTCCAGAGCTTTTGAATAACTAGAAATATGACGGGAAAGTCTCCAAGGCTTACTCTAGTTGTAATTATATGCCTCAAGGAACAAGCTACAAAGATGACCACAAGATTCTAGCTACTATACTTCTTCAAACGGCTATTTCAAACCCATTGCCTTTTCAGGGTAAGTGTAGACGCAGAGTGTCAACTCTTGCACTAGATCTATCTAATTATTCAAACCTACCAGAGTCAACTCCCTAAATTGGATAAATGAATGATGCCATAAAAAAGCTATTAGTTCACACGTGATTTTAAAGCAACGGAGTAATGTAATAGATTTGAGCACAACCTGTTGTAACAGAACCGTGTTGTCTCCTTCAAATGTTTGAAAAATGTCATGATCATTTCTCAAACTCCCAAACCGGTTGACAGCAGCATATCCATGTCCACCACATGCTTCCCTGCAAATGCTCAATGATTTTGCCGTATATGATGTCACATAAGCCTTGAGACCTGACGACAGTGTATGAACATCTCCAACCAGTTGCTCGTCCTGAGTCTTTTTCATCTCAGAATACCTCTCCACCAAATGCACAGAGGCAAAATGGAATGCGTAAGTTGAAGCCAGCATTGGCATTAACTTGTGCTGATGAGACTGATAATCAATTATACTGACTTCAGGCTGCTTGGGAGGGCCAAACTGCTGTCGCAATAAAGAATATCGGGTAGCAATTATTACCGCAATCTTCAAAACACTGACCGACGAATATGCAAGGCCAACACGTCCACCAACAAGCTCCCCTAATGTAGCAGCAAATCGTCTATTTATGGTAGGAAGACTACTGGTGTACTTGCCATCCCGTGAAACATCTCCGAACCGATTAAGAAGATTATCTCGTGGAATTCTTACTGAATTGAATTTCAGTGCTCCATTATCTACCCCATTCAGGCCAACCTTCTGCCCACAATCATGTATTTCAATTCCTGGAAGTGTCTGGTGGGTATTCTTGTCCCTTATTGGAACAATGAAGGCGTGAACACCCATATCAGAGACCCCTTTTTCATCATGGGTAGGCAACATTAACTTGGCAAAAACAGTGGCAAATTTTCCATGAACAGCAGCATTGCCAATCCACCATTTGATGGCCCCATCATTTGGTGTGTTGATTATAAATTCATCTGTAATTGGGTCAAAAGTTGCAAGGGTTTGAAGGCCTTGAACATTGGAACCTGTAAGCATAAAAGTAAAAAGTCAAAAATTGTGTTTCAAAAAGAAACAATAAAGAGGAGAAGCCTAAAATATACAAAGCAAATCAGGTCAAATGCATACTCTCAATCTTAAATCACTATGCAAGGTCAAAAACAGATTTATTCAAATGAGCACACAGTCATATACACAATAAAAGAACAGAAGTGCAGAGGGACAATGAATGAACATAATCGTCTTGTAGTCATTCCTAGTTGCAACAAAAAAAGTTGAGAGATGAAACCCAGATCACACTCCATATCAGGAACATCTTTAGTTTTTACATTCCAAATCTGAATCACAAATTATATCAGATTCGTTCTCAGAACAGTTCACAAGGAGCAAGTAAGATACATCTTCAGGGAATTGATCTTCTCTTAGTAATGTTCTATCTTTTCTTCATTCTCAAATGGTATAAAGAACCAATAGTCAGTTTGAATCTCTCTAGACCCCAAAAAAAAAAAAGTTTGAACTTGGTGAATCATGTATCACTCACAATAACAAGCAGAAGAAACTTAACAAGAAGCAACAACAGATATCTCATTCAAGCAAAAACCCCGCAGAATCAAATGGAAACTTACCATGATGAAGCTCTGTCATGGCAAAACAACCAGGATAGTCCAAGTTGTCAATACCGTCAAAGTACTTGTCCCTATGCTTTTTAGTACCTAAGTTGAGAACTGAGCCTCCCCAGAGACTGCACAAATAATATCTAAACATCAGACACGACATTAACAAATACGTTTGAAGCTAAAGAATATCATCAAGTATTGGCTTGGAATTGTAGATCAAAAGGTGACCGGCATTAAAAACAAACATCCAATCTCCAATTTGATCGTCTCGAACAAAAGATCAAACAAAGTATTAACCAAAAACTGAATATCCCAAACACGATCACTCATCCTGATCTCAATGCAGCAAAAGAACAAACCTGTACTGAACACCCATCTTAATCCCAAGCGACATGTCGAAGGCACCAGCGGCCTCAACAATGGCAAAATACTTAGAAGGATCCTCCGCCACGTACCTAAAAGGCCTAATCCCAGCTTCCCTCACCAAACCCGAGAGCTGTCTCCAGCACAGCTCTCTATACTCGTCTTTCGGAATCTCAAGTGGGGTCTGCAAGTCAGGCCTGGACACGAAATACTCAAACACCTTCTCCTGCAGGTCCCTGTGCTTCCCTCTCATGTACACGCTCAATCTCTGTGTGTCCACCGAAAGCTTGGTCGCCTTAGCGCATGTTAACATGGTTAGTTGGTCCAGAGGGCGTTCCACCGGTGCCAGGTGCAGCGAAAGCCGTCGTATACGGCGGTTCGCAATTATGGTCTCGTCGTCCGGCGTGGAATTCGTGTCTCTCTGCTCCATCTTCTTTGCGTGAAGGTGTGATTGTGAAGAAAACTAAAATTGCAAGGAAAGTAGTTTCCATCTTAGTTTAAATATAGCGGCACAATGCAGAGCGTACGTGTTCAAATGCCACTTGGCTAGTTATTATTGGACCTGATCGAGGCAGTTAATGATGGCGCGCATTTAAACGAGACGGTATAATCCGGTAACAAGATACTCTCTCTCGTTTGACCGGTCTTATTATGCGTAGTGAATCTCATTAATTTATTTATGCAGATCTCGTGTAGGTTTCATATAAATAAACGTGAGCCCCGCATAAATGAATGACTGAGATTTACTGGATACAATAAGATACCATAAAAATTGGACAGAAAATTTGGACTCTATACTCTGTGCCCTCAAATCCTCTGTCCATTTCTGTTGACATTAGTCATCTATTTATACAAAACTAGACTAAACTCACGTAAATAAATAGCTGAGATTTATTGGACATAATTTATCTTTAATTATTGATTAAGCAATTAATTAAACTTATTCCTATGGATAGGGAAGAAACGTGTAAACGGATGGGTATAATTTTTTAGTTCAACAAGTTTCCAAAATAGTGGATAGACTTTGAAACATTTGCTTGTTTCTCACGTTTATATATTATGACCTTATATAATTTTTATTGACTTTGATTAAAAACGATCATAGTCGATACTTGGTTAAAGTCTTGCTAAAATGCGAAAATTTGAGAGGTATAATAATATATAGTCTTACTTTTTACCAAATAAAGAGGTTTTTGATTAAAAATTATATAAGGGCATAATATATACATGACTTTGGCTAAATATTGTTCATTTTTTTCAAATGTGGTACTTCTGAGCATTAATTTTAGATAGAAAAATAAGGCAAATCACATAAAAAAACTTATGTGATATATTTGATTATTCATTTTAGCCCTTGTGTTTTTAATTCGTTCACCTTAGTCCATGTGTTTTTTATTCTCATTCAAGATACCCCAATTAGGTATTTTCGGACAAATTTGCCCTTAGATTATTGAAATACATTTTTTTTAATCTCTTGATTTTAAGGGTAAATTTGTCCGAAAATATCTAATTGGGGTATCTTGAATGAAAATAAAAAACACAGGGGCCAAGGTGAACGAATTAAAAATACAAGGGTTAAGATTAATAATCAAGTATATCACGAGAGCTTTTTTAACGTGATTTTTCAAAAAATAAGGTTCATGGCCCATCACTCATTAAACAAATGTAACTTATGAAGCCATCTTCTTCGTCACAATTAATAAATAAAGTGACGTGTTCTTAAATGTTAGGCCCCGTTGAAAGAGAAAAGTATTAAGAAATTGAATAAATTTGAATTGATCAAAGTTTGAGTCTAAAAATATTAGCTTGGGTTGAATTAATTTGAGTTACAAGAACATTATTTTATCTAATATTTCAAAAAATTAATGATTAAAAAATCAATTGATTCGATCGACTTAACTTAAAAATTTTTGAATTGATCAACTTTTTGATTGAGTTTTTAATTTTTACTGTTTAATTTACTTTAATAATTTTTGTTGTTCAAAACTGATCAATTTATTATTTTCAACAAATTTTTGTAAATTAATAAGTTATTATAAACCAAAATAAGTAAATTAATTTTTATTTAACAAATTTTTTAATTAAACTTCAAATTATTCGAAAGGTAAAAGAATTTATTTCAATCTTATTTTAAATTCTTTAATTTTATTTAATTAATAGTTATTTTATGACAATTCAATCCTAATTGAATCTTTTAAACCTTAAACCTCTTGCTTAACCGATTTAACTTTTACTTTGATTTTTTAAACCCTGCAAAAAGAAGTTAATTTTTGGAGTAAGGTTATGGGCCAATTGGAATATGATTTGGATCTCAAGATTGATGTTGGTTGGGTGGGCTACTGTGAATCGGGTCAGGACCCGAACTTGAAATAGGTCCCGCCTTCAACCAAATTCGACTTTTGGGGTTTCTTTCCTCCACTCTCCAAAGCGCGAATGAGAGAGTTAAGAGTGTCAAATTTGACTGATCCATTCCTCATCATAAAGCTACTTCCTTTATCTACAGATCCGGCGAATCGGTCGTTCAGGTTAGTATCTCCGGCATCCTCAAACTCTCTGGGCTTTTGTCGAAATCTTCATATTTTCAAAGACGTATGGTGTACGTATTGAGTTAAAAACTCTGTGCACATTTGAAATCTTGCATAAGGTAGTGCTTAATTAATTTTTCATTCTGTTCTTGGGATGATTTTGAAGGTTTCTGAGGCGGTCCATGTGAACGAAATAGAAAGTTTTTTCTATTGTTTGG
Source organism: Erythroxylum dillonii (assembly GCA_032467995.1). NCBI lineage: Eukaryota > Viridiplantae > Streptophyta > Magnoliopsida > Malpighiales > Erythroxylaceae > Erythroxylum > Erythroxylum dillonii. The sequence goes on from JANKYE010000225.1 coordinate 1,960,162, forward strand.
TGAGAATTTGTGTTGTTTGAATCTGTGGATCTTTGGTGTATTGCGGTTTTTGTTGGATTTGGCTAATTAGGGAAGTGGGTTCTGAAAATTGGCGATCCTGCGAAGTGGATTCTTGGTTTCTAGTTTGGAAGTAGTTGATTTGATTAGTGCGTGTGTTTTGCCGTTGGCTTCTGTAACAACTATGAGTGGGGATAATTTCTCAGTTGGGGTTCCCAAAACACGGGGTGTCTTGGAAGATTTGACTAATCGGCCAGTGAGAAGGAAGTTTTCGCTGATTTCGGATGGTTTGGGGCTTAAATCTGGAGATGGATGTGGAGAAAATGTAGGAAATGAAACTGAGGATTCACGTTTCCCGAAACAAGTGTGTGTAGAAGTTGAAAACTTAATGAAGGAAAAGTGTAAAACTAAATTGGAAGTTGACATTGGTAACTTAGAAAAGAAACAATATTGCAAAGTTTCACACGAGAAAATCTTGTCTCTGGACTCCCGTGACCAAACTGAAATTAAGGAATCTGAACTTGTTTGCGATAGTCTTGAATTGGTCAAGGGTTGTGCTTCAAGAGATAGTTGTGCTTCAAGTGGTTCTATTGCCACCAGTTCAGACCAAAGTAAGAAACGGAGTGATGAAGTTGTGCTCACTTCTGATGCTACAACTAGCAATTTGATAGGTCAGTGGTTTACTACTGCTCATATTGGCCCTGGTGATTTAAAGGATCATTCTGTTGTTAACATGGCCACTAGCAATTGTGATTCTGTTGAGTGGTCAAAGCTGCCGGAGTCTCAAGAATCCATATCTTTTGGGTTCACTAGGTGCACAACTCTCAAGCCAGATGACTACGCTAATCTGAGTAAGAGTGCAGACTTGCTCAAAGCTTGCTCTTGTTCTTGTTGCCTGAAAGGTGACCAATTAACCTTGTTTTCATTAGCAATTTGACCATTGCAGTTCTGATGATAGATAAACTAATATGTTGTTGTACAATGTGGCAATCAGCTGCTTATATGTGGTCGGACCTACATTACCAGGACATCAAGGGCCGAATAGCAGGTGAGTTTTTGTAGGACAAGTCGAGCGTTAATTGAGTTGGCATTGTCATTTGTTCCGAATACTGTAATTTGTTGCTACGAATTTCCTCTTTTCATTATTGTAGTGTTGAGGAAGAGTCAGAAAGAAGCCAGCATCATGATCAACAAGTTTTCCAAAGGAAAACAAAGTGATGTTCAAGGCCAAGGAAAATCCAGGAAATCCGTGAAACTAGAGTCTGACCTCACGGATCAGTGGAGGTCCCTCTTTCATTACATGGATGGCATATTTGGTCATGAAAGCAATCAACTTGTGAGTGCAATAATAGTCTCTTTAGTTATTTGCACTTTTCATTTCAGAATGGTCCCTCCTATACATCCAATTTGAAAGTACATTAGTCATTTTCATCCCAAATTTATCTGTAGCTGGGGTTTCCAGATAGAAGTCCTCGAAATTTGGTTCGGTTTGAAGAAAATTTTCTAGTGCGTTACGAACCTTGAACTTCTAGTTTGATTGTTCATGCATATTTAAACATTTTTTACAGGAAGCTAAATTTGTCTCGCTGAGAGATTTGAGAGAAACTTGCAAGACAGATCTCGAGAGGATCACTGGCTTGCCTTCAGATAAGACTTAGCGCACTGCCTCCCAGCACCGACGTTTTTCTTAGTTGTAAGAGAATGAAATTTGTACTTCTGTAATTCTACATATACTTAAAACCTCTGAAATATCTGTTGTCGTTATTATATACATCATCAAAGTTTGTCTTCTATCAAGCATGAAAACTGTCCTTCTCAACAGCCTGTGGTGATATATTAAGTCGAGGACCACCAGTATTTAGTTAGAAAAAGAATTTTCCGTAGCATTGCAATGCCAATGTCCAAGCAGGGTCAACCTGATCAAATTTTAAAATTTGACTGCTAAATTTCACCTCTTGCTGTTATTCCAAACCTGTTGGATTCCCCTTCTGTAGATAAAATCTCGTGTAGTACACGTCTGATCGATTTGACAGAACTTGGTACATGTCTGTTGACGGTCCACGGCTATTTATCCAGAGCAACCATCTGTGATCGATTTGATAGAACAGGATGACCCTTTTGTCTGTTTTAGAGAACACTGTACATCAACCTTGACAAGTCAATTCGCATATGATGGATCAGGATTAACCTTCTTCAATCAGAATGACTAGTGAGTTTACACGATTCGTATAGCTATCTTCATCTTATAGTATACGTTATATTGATAGTGTGATGAATATCTCAATTTGTGGTTGAATCCTTTACTTGGTTGGTTGAAGAAGTTGTTATGCAACGAAACTTGTATTGCATCATGCTTGAGAACATGTGTCACAGTAGCATTACTGTTACCTAACTTATATAATATCTCCTATTAGACAGATGGTTACTCAATTCAGGTAGGTTAGAACATGAGAAAGATGTCCGAATTGTCTAGACGGCACCAATTGCGTGAAAGATGAGAACATGGTTGGTGTCATTTCTAATAAATGTAGATGGTGACTCTTCAAGATGGCTTGACTGAAAGTCAGGCCTCGTAATGTAACCAGCCCTTTGAGGCTGCTCAGGACTCAGCATCCAGCTTCTTTCCTTGTAGGTAAAAACTAGCGGTAGCTAACACAAGGCGTAGGTAAGTTTGGTAAGTGGCTCTTCTAATCTAAGCAAGGTTATAGGTTTAAATCTTTTTAATGCATGTAGCTGTTTAAAATTTAAAGGTAGAGCTTTATCTCTAGTAAAAGATCTATCCGATCTGAGTGAAGATTAATCTGAGTGTGAATGGTTTAAAAGTATCTTCTTATAATTGGAGCCCTCGTAAAATACCTCATGGATAATAAGAAAAAAACTCATGGTGGCCTAGTAATCCTAGACTAGGTGACAATGATACTTAATTTTTAGGGTTAATTATATTTTAAATTTTATATTAAAAATATAGCTTATTTTTAATAATCATTTTGATATATTTTATTAGTTTCACTATTTATTCATAACTTCAAAATAATTTCAATTATTT
>JANKYE010000225.1:1978502-1990813 GCA_032467995.1 Erythroxylum dillonii
ACAAAAATAAATATTATAAAATATTTATTTTGTAATATTACAAAATAAATTTTTAATACACACAAAATTTATAAAATATGTATTTTAAATTAATAATTTTAAAACTTTAAAATAAGTTACAAAGTAAATTCAAATAACCATTTAGAAACCCTGTAATTCCAATCTATAAATAAGAAACACTTACTAATGTTAGCTCTAAGGGAGTTGGGCTCATCGGACATATGTTTTATCGAAGTTGTCGAACGAGGACAGGAACGGAGTTCGTTGGTTCTACAGCGGAGGCACAAATGAAATGGGCCGATGAGTTCACACTCGGGCCTTTTAGTATCGATTAGCCTCATCACCCTCAACAATTCTTAAAACCCATATCATAATAATAATAATAATAATAATAATAATAATTACAACAACAATAACAATGACGGTAAAAATTGTGCTGAGACGCAAGCTCTAAAAAGTTTTAGAAATATACAACCTTATTTTTAATTAGTTGAGATGTTGCTCCCGCATAAATTTACAAGAAAAAGAGGAAAAAATTATGCTGAGAACTTATTGTATAAGAAAAAGCTAAAAATAAAAATAAATAATTGCTGCATAAATTAGCAATAAAATACAAAATTTTATATTAAAATGACAAGATAAAGAATAAAGAATAATAAAAAACAAATATTAATTATGATCGATCATATATTTTCTTTTAGATTCACTTGACTTGAGTTGAATTAATTAGATCAATCTTTGGCTTCGTTTGGTTTTTAGCTCATCAGCTAAAAAATAAATGATTGAATAAATTTAGTTGATTGACTTTATTGATTAGCTGTCGTTAGTGTTTGATAATCAACTGATTGAATTCAGCTAATTGAGTTAACCTATTGAACCCAATAAGTTAATTTTTAAAAGCTCAAGAGGAGTAGCTAAATATTTGTGATGTCAGCTGTTAAATATTTGTTTAGCTAATGGTTGTGCCCTGGGTTAATTCTTGTTTTCTGTACCATATTGCAGCCATTTGTTTCAGAAGTTATGTAAGCTTGTTATTCCTTTCCTATCAGAGTCAAACCCCACTCATATTCATCATCCAACAATTAATAATAATAATTAATTTGTAAATTTTGTCTTCCATGTCTTTATTAATTTATACATTTTAACTTTTGTTATTTTATTGCATTAATTCAAAAAAGTATATATCATAAACAATAATATATTAATTTTCGATTAGTTTAAAATTTTATTTAACTCTAATTTATTAATTCATTAAATAATTTATTATTCTTTACTAAGAATATTCAACAAAATACTGAGATATATAATATGCATACTCTTATAATTTTTTTAAAACTTATATCCTCATAAATCATTTTATGCATAAACAATTAATTTTACTAAACGTCTCGAATAAACAACTAATGCAATCTGCTGGTCAAATCAACTGATATAATCAGCTAATTGTTAAGCAGAGCCTTTATTTCTTTTTTATCATTTCAAAATTGATTAGATAAAACACCGTTGTGGCATTAAAAATGCTAATAATATCAAAACAAAAAATTTGCATCCTAAATCAAAATGATTAAGGTGGCTTAAAAACTAACCTTATGCACCAACTACTTTACTTTCCTTGACAATTTTAAACAAAAAAAAAATCAAATTAAAGCTAAAACAATCAAAGCACCACTTAATGTCATTTCCTTCTCTTTGAAAAGCATAATCCAAGAGAACAGGTTAGAATGCCATTAGAAGTGCGCCTAGAGTATTGTTATTACTCTTTTGGTTTTATTAGCATCTAATTACTTTGTTATTTGTGTTTATTATTTGTCTAGCGCAACATAATTAAATTAGTCTACCTCATTGAACCTGTTAAAGACATTGCATCTAATCTATAAATTAAGAATAGTAATTCCTTTTTTGCTAATGTTACTTAAAACTTGTGAAGTCAACATAGGAAGTACAGGAGTATAGGGACTAAGCTACCAAGTTTTAGAATTTGAATCAAACTTGATCGCAACTCTTTAAGAAAGTTATAAAGAAAGAAAGCATCGCATTCCCTTTGAACCGAGCTCCCACGAGGAACTGGTTTCCATTGAAGAGAAGCTACGAGATGGAAGGAAATGTCAAAAGCATTATAGTCTAGTAAACAACATGAAGCTGCCCATAAGACAAGCATCATAGGGTCCATCAATGTCTTTTTTCCACGTGAAAGAAGCAAGGTCCTCCTCTACCTATGACACAAATCTACATTGTATTATTCGTCTTTCAAAATCATCATTATAAATTTAAGATAATTTCATATTAGATTTAGATTCGAATAACTGCTTGAAATTTTGATTATATTTTTTAATTAATTTTCTTAATAGAAATAATATTATTTTAAAAATTTTAATATAATATTTAGTGTAATATTATCTCTAAATGAGCTGCAGCTAACCCTCAAAAAAGAACGAAAAATGCTAAGAGGTTAGAGCTGTGGAAGATCCCATCGATTGGATTTTATGCCACTAAGATATCCCTCTTTTATCTTAAAACGATTACGATCATACCAATAACATAACTCATACCTCAAGATTTTGGATGACCAATTTTTATATTACGTTACTTCCTTTTCACCTGCCCAATTGCATATTAGTTTCAATGAACTTGATGCTAAAAAATGGGTTGGCATATCTAGAAATGAGCTTGCGATCTTCAAAATCTTCTCTAGCTCATATCCCACATGTAGAACTTGGAATCGTTTGCCTCTCCCAAACACTTTGTTTGGCATGCGAACTTGGAATAAATATAACAGATTCTGGACCACAAAATCATGCATGCACTTACTATAGTTGATCTGTTAGCTTTTATTAATGAAGAATCTCGGAAATATCATGTGTTTACATTAAGGGTATATCTTCTCAACCCTCCAAAAGAATTCCCAGATGCTTAAATTACCAAGTTGATTCTTGCAATGGCTACATTTGACTCAACCACGTGTAGTAAGATTCTTTAGGTGGTTAAGTAATCTAACCTTTTCCTCCTTTCGATAGATGCAAAAGACTTAATATGACTTCGCTATTTCAGTCAGTATGTACTCAAAAAGTAATAATTGTGAGTCATGGGGCATTACTGAATCTAATTTTTTTTTTTAATAGAGCATATGCAACCAAGTGGTGTGCATTCATGATCAAACGGGTCGAAAGGAATTTTCAACTAAGACCATTTGTTCCATTCGGGATTTAAGACCACTTGGGTGGCTAGACCATCTTCAAAAGAATTTGATGACAGAAAATTGGTTTTTGTTAAAGATTCTGTTTTTTAAAATGTTACAGTTTGAAGACGTCACACGTAGAATATAAAGAGTAATAGATGCTAACATTGTTCAAGGAAGCCTACCACTTTGTGAGGATGAAGACTAGGAACTCGCTTTAATGGATTCCATTCTTCTCTTTAAAAGGTTTCTTTATACTCTACTCTTCATAACCGTTGGTAGTAGGAATCCGAAAAGCATTCCCAAGTGGATTCTTTGGAGATTAAAGGAAAGGCCGTACGTGAGAAAGAACCCAGATCAAGTTCAATTATTGATACTCAATTTTTTAATCCAAAGACACTTATATGCCAATGTAAGTATACCGATGAGCATGAACCATCTAAGTTTAAACAAATTATAGGCGTTCTTAGATGTCTACGAGGATGCACATTCAGTTCGAATCTTTTAAAGTTCTATGTTTCCATAGTTTCGTCGAAGGTTCGTGTCTGTGTCGGATGCATTGCTCAGAGACAACGGTATCAACTTCTTCTATGGCTATGGTTCATCTCTCGATTGATTTGAAAATGATTCCATTCACTCACAACGTAAGAAAGCAAGACATTCTCCACTCTACTAAAAAGTATTCTGAATATTATGAATAAATAGTTTAATTAGCTACAATTATGAGTTGAATATTATTTTCATATAATCTAATAAATTTGTCTGTTTAATGTTATATTTATGCCTATGAATTGGGGGAATAAATCGGTTTGGTGGTTACCATAATCCATAATAACGGAGAAAATTCAGATTTCACCACTAAAGTTTGTTCTGATTTCATGTTCACCTTCTAGTATCTGTTACGTGTTCTCCCGTCATTTTTTATCAATGAGGACTTAAAGTTAAATTTATAATACAATAGGATTAAGGTTAAAAAGGTTTAATTAAACCGTTAGGATAAAAATTAAATAAATTTAAAGAATTTAAAAATATGATTAAAAGATATTGTCCTTATTTATTGAAAAATTTAAAATTTAATTAAAACAATTATTAAGTAAAAATTAATTGATTTATTTTAATTTATAAGAATTTATTAATTAATAAGAACCGCTGATTAAACAATAATTTGGTCGATTTTTAACTAAAAAATTATTAAAATAAAATAAATTAAAGATACAAATAAAAATTAAACTATTCAAAAAAATTTCAGTTACAGTGGCTGGTTCGATTTTCCAATTATTGATTTTCACTTGCTAGCATATAATTGTTGTGTTCTTGAAAAAAATGTGTACGGTTTGCGAAAGCATTTAGTAAGAATAAAATTTAGATTATTTTAATGCCTTTTAGCTATCGAGTACATTGGCTTACGTACGTGACTTTGGTGGACAACCTGCCTTTAATCTCTTTATAATAGTACGTACGTGTTAATTGAACAATTAATGCAAAATAACTCCTTCGAAATTATCAAGGTAAAGGCTTTTTTTTAAACTAAATTTGTCTATCTTATCCTAACTTTTTTAAATAAATCAATGCCGTTTTATTTAAAATAATTAAGTTTCGAGTCAATCTAAACTTGAACTTAACTCATAAATTAATTCATTGAAAATAATTAAATTTAAATTCATATAAAAGAAATTACATCCCTATCAAAATGAAAAAAAAAATCAATTCCAACAATATCAACTCGAGGATGACAAAAAGGCCAACTTGAAATTAAAAATAAAATTTTGATTCATTAAAAGAGTTTATTTTTTAAAATATGTTTAAAGTCTAAATAAATTTTATATAAATCTAATTGAATTTGAGTTCAAACTTATCAATTTTATATTCAAATTAGGATCTTAAAAATTTCCAATTTCGTTTAAATCACAATCACTCCTAATTGATTTTATTTGAATATTATATAATTTATTGATGATATATATTAACATAAATATATGAAATATGAAATAACATTTCTACTAATTAAGAGTAAAGTTACGTATTATTAGATTTCTTTAGATCCTACGTGTTAGTAGATTTTAATGTCATGATTGTTTGGATCTCGAATGTGCAATTGATTCCAGAATCAATTGCATAAATAAGATAATTGTATAAGTCTACACGAGGTAAATACTTCACTACGTATAATAAATGCCTCCTTAGACCGCATTTACTTGAGTCAAAACAAATATAATTTGTTCGTTTTGCAAAAGAATCACGTCCAATCAAGTTTCTTAACTTTTACACTAGATTCCCACTTATTTTTTTAACGGGAGCAAAAACGTGAACAAAGAACCATTTGTCACTTCACAATTAGATTATGTAAAATAAAATAAAATACGTAATTATCAAATGTGAATTTTTTATACAGAAATTGATGTCGGCCACGTGTAATTCCAACATGCCGACGTGGACCTTAGTAGGAAGGTCCCCATTAGATCAAATCACCAACTGTTTCAGTTGGAAATAGTTAAGTGATATGGTAAGTAAAGATAAAGGGAAAGGGCAAAAGGTATGGATTTATCTCAAAACCCTTCTTCTTTAAGTTTGTTTTGTCTCGTAATGTGATAGCGAGGTTAAAAAAAAGTGGGATAATTAGCAAGAAGATTGTAGAAAAAAAATTCATTTTTAGACAAGAAAGTTGAGAGAACCTCTCTTATATGATGAATTGGTTTATAGTAATTGGACCCCAAATTTGGACTGACTTGTTTTGCCGACCATTAACTTGTTCAAGATAAGGACTTAGAACATAAAATGATATCATTCGATGATGATGACAATGATGATTCTTCCAATTCATGTCGCTGATACGGAGGATAAGGACCAAATTTCTGAGGTTGAAAGCCTTCTTCCACGAGTTTAGTATCCAATTTTAGGTGAAAGGGGGGAAAAAAGGAATAGTATAAGTAGAAATCTCAAATCTAAGTAAACCGACAAATTTAATGCGGATTAATTATAAAGTTGTGTCATAATCAAAATCAATCAGAAGAAAGAAGAGTTCAAATCCTATTTGTGTTTGGAATAGGAAGAAGATGATGATTTAACATAATCCGTGGAGCTTGGAATCCAAGGCAACCCATGCAATGTCACGTCGACCCTTTTGCCTGTAGGTAGGGTTAGTGGGTTTTAATGATTTTTTATTTTGGATTGTCATTTTCTGGCCAAGTCGGCTTCCAACCACAATTTAGCCATTATATCAATAGTAATCGACCCAAATTATAATTCAAAGCTTGGAATGATGACTATACTCTTAGTTTGAGTTGCATTTTGGTAATGGTAGTCAAATGAGGATATTTAGTTATAAGCTGTACAAGATAAGGAAAAGGTTCCAATATAATTTACATGGACGGTTTTTTTTTTTTTTTTGTTTAACAGGCAAGTACACTAATATTTTAAAATTTGGATTAGAAATTAATTTATAAAAGAAAATATTTAGAGTTTAAAAGATTAAGCTTGTATTAAATCGTCATAAAGTTAACGTACTACCAAATTTGAATAATTTAAAATAGTGTTATAGACTATCTTTACTCAAAAAGATGTTGTAATTTAATTCAAGAAAAATATTTTTAAATAAAAACTAATTAGTTTAATTTAGTTTTTAAAAATAATTCAATTTATAAACGGGTTAATTTTTAACAATAAAATTTGTTATAATAAATTAAAATTGATCGATTCAAATTTTTGTGGTTGAATTAACTGAATTGATTCAAGTTTTTAATTATTACTTTTAAGTCAAGCATGCTGCTTTATCATTACACCATTTAAAAAAAAATCCAAACCTATTAAAATCTTATCATAAGATTTTAATTAGATACAACAACAATAGCATCGACAATATCTTAATAATAAAAATTTTGATGAGAAATGAGATTTTGAGGAGATCTAAAAACACGCAACCTTACCCTTGACAGATAAAAATTTTATTTATGATAAACCTACAAGAAGAGGAAAAAAAGAGGAAAAAATTTTGAGAACTACTTGAAAAAAAAAGAGTAGAAAATATAAAAAAATAATTGCATAAAAATAACTTTAAAAACAAAATAAGAATAGAGAAGTTCACAATCAAAATAAAAAGATAAAGAATTTAAAATAAAATAAAATAAAAAATAAAATAAAATGATAAAAAGATAAAAGATAAACAAATAAATAAAGAGAAAAGGCACAAATTTAAATTTATATTTCAATCTAACATTATTTTTTTAACCATAATCATATCAAAAGTATTTGCAATTGTTATTAATTAAATACATATTTAATAAAATTTTGATATATATAATATCTCGCAAATTGCATAATTCGAATATAATATTTAACGAAAAAAAATCAAAAGTTGCTTTCTTTAAGATTACATATTATTAAAGTTAATGGAAAGAAGGAAAAACAAATTAAAATAATATATAGTTAAAGTTGCAAGTTACAACCATAAATAAAGGAAGAAAACGACTAATTGTCACTTATTGAAGAGCCAGCCACATCTCAACCATGGAACAATATAAAGTAGAAATACTACATAATGACTCATCCCCTCCACGCCATGTTATTTTAATCATACTTTAATCCCTTTTTTAATCTAAAGATCACATATATAATATTATCTTACCCCATGATTATTTGATTATTGGTAAGATAACTATGCCCGAACAAGTTATATTTATAGTATTTATATTTTAAAATTGTGTAGATAAGGGTTTAAAAAAAATGAATCACTCGAGCTTGGTGTCCTTAAAAGGTTCGTATCTAGTAAAGCCTTTTTAGAACGTAGATCGTTAGATATCTATGGAATGATTTGTATGACTTTATGTGAACTTTCAAACGATTATACTTTCATTACTTTTGGTTAAATAGTAATCATATTAAAATACTAAGACAAAAAACATTTAAAATTCAAAAGGGTTGGCTGAAAATGAAGAAAATGACAAAAAGTAATGAGTCGGTAAATCGTAATAGGCAGCTTTTGATCAATTGAAGAGACATATGATAAAGCCTATTGCCCAAAATGGTGTTGAGGTCGGTCTTGTACTTAAGACATATTCATCTAATTACCCAATTTTAACATTGAAGTGAAATATATATTATTTTAAAATTGTGGTTTCATTTTGGGAAGAAATCACCAAATATCAATATTTTAACAAAAACCAACGGTTAATTTAACGTAATTTAGGGTAGTTATAGGCAGTTAACTTGTCGCAATAATTGACTTATAAATTTCACTTATCTCTTTTTCATAATCGAATTTTAGTATTGGAGAGACAACGAGAGAGAGAGAGAGGGGGAGAGATGAAAGCTCAATCTCTTTAAAAAGAGCATTTCGAGTATTTGGCAAAGGTGATGGCTATGTTGTGATATTATGGGTGTGAAAATAACATGGTAAGATTTGATTGAATTGATTTAGGGTTAAATAAAATGTTACTGTATTGTTTAAGCTAATTTATGGATTTTCTAAATAAATTTTAGTATATAATTTAATATAAATATCATGTTTGAAACAATTAACTTGAATAAAATTAAAAATTATTGATGTAATAATAATTAATAAAAATATATCTCCCAGAAAAATTATTAGAGTCTACTTATTTAATTTATTCACATATGAAAATAGAGATGACATATTTAAAATAGTGTCAATACAAATCATCTCAAAATATTATTTTTTGTTTATATGGTTAATAAATGGACACTTAATAAATGTGTCATATAATATTTTAATTTGATTTATACAAGTTTTAAAAGATTAGTCTTTAAATTAAAAATTCTGAAAGATTCGATTCTTTTGAATACATTATCTTAAAAATATATTAAAAATATAAATTGGTTATTTTATAATTCATTTTAAATAATATTTTTAATGCACTTCATATAACTCTCCCAAGTTGCTTAATTTTCCCCCCTTTCTTTTTCAATCTATCGATTTTCCTTTGATAATTTTTAGCCATTTCTAGCAATTCCACGCCAAATTATTGAAACCCACCTTTTAAGAATTGAAGTATTTCTCTTAGGGTTTCGATGATTGAATGCACTTGTTGCACATAAGAGTCCACAAAATATTATCAATTTTTGTATAAAAAATAATATTTATTTATCCTTTTCTTTATTTCCCTACAAAAGTGGAACGGATAGAAAAGAAGCTACGACGGATCATGCTCAAAAGCCACCATACAAAGCGACAAATAAAGAAGAGACGAGAGAGATATATCGGACACATCCATCATCCGATACATCCATCCTTCGAGTATGATGCTTAGGGCAGGGGCCCTCAAGTGTCATCTCCTACGTGACAAGTTGGAGAGCAAAGCAAGCGTCGTGGGTGTGGGGGGTCCATCAACCCCATCATGCGGTGGCGCTACTATAGTGAGAGTTCGTCCCTCGTGGGTCCCACATCAAGCCGAAAGTTTAGGGGATGTGCCGGCGTGGCAGTTATTTCAGTTAGTTGTCTCTTTCTTCGGTTAGAGAAAAGAAAAGAAAAGACGCAAACTTTGGTTTCCTCTTCAATGTCGTGGAATCTCCAAAAGCTTCTGTCTTTTGAAAATGGACTCGAAATGTCAAGGTTAGAGACGATGTGTGCAACTCGTCGAGTATATTATTTTATTTTTTAAAAAAATAATAAATATATATGTGTATATATGTACGTATGTATCATATACTATGTAAGTTTCTTGTATATTGTTTTCCTTAATCTAAATCTAAAGAATAGTATATTTCTCGTTAATTATGTTGATTTAAAAGAATTAAAAATGTATAAACTATATTCTCTTTAATTCATAATAAGTGTCGTTTTAAAAAAATACACGCTTATTAAGAAAGCTAATGAAATTATAGATATACTCTTACTAATACTCTCATGAAATTATTTTGAAATTGTTAGCATGTGAGAGAAATTGCATAATTGTCTTGAAATTGTGATCTGTGTAATTAAGATGAGAGAGAATTTAAAGGTTAATTTTGAAAATAAAATTATAAACATGCATACAAAGTCAAAAATAATATTTATTTTAAATAATTAAAATATATTTAAAATGACATTTATTATAAATAACATATAAAAATATACTTAAAATCTTTGGTACGACTCGTAGACCATCAAAATTTGACTTAAAACATAATAAGCCGCCTGAAGTTGAATTTTGACAGTCAAAAGACATAATAAATACTCGATTTTTATTAATTATGCATATTAAATACCTATTTTTACATATAATAAATTTTTGTTTAGTTAGTCAATGTTCAAAACAGTTGAAAGTCAACCTTCTGAGCTTAATAATTGTGGTCGTATAGTACTTAATATCTGCATACTGCAGCTTGTCTCTGCATCCAAATTCAACACGACAGGCTATATACTATACGTGGACCATCTTTGCTTAAGCCATTATGAGTTTCAAAGAGGCCGTCGATTACTAATACGAAAACGATCCTTAAGTGACATAAAAGTTGATCGATCAATTCATACGCTGTAATGCCATTTCACGTCCGTACATAATTAATTAATTCACTTTAACGCCTTTCAATTTCATTTTACAAATTATTTTTATTCCATTGTAATTATATTTAATAATAATTGATGATTATCAAAATATAAGAATTGAAATAATAAAGGGTATAATATAAATAATTTTAAAAATTATTGTTAGAATTTTTCCTTTTTAAACTAACAACTCGTAAGAACCATCTTTTGTATCTATCCTAGACAGATTTTTAATACAAATAAAAATATGTAAATTCTATTTTAATTTAATATTTCATAAATTAAATACTTCAAATTAAATAATAGATTTGATTGAACCCCAAAATCTTAAAAGAAATTTCAAAATTCATACTTGGTGGCAAGTATGAGTTCCCTCTCATGACTTGAGCTCACTCCTCAAAGGGCAACTTAGTTTTTTTTTTTTTTTCTCGAATGCACTAAAATTTTCCTAAGTACAAGACTTTATTTCCTTAGAATTTCAGAACTCATCATGGTACAACATCTCATAAATGTAAACTCCATGTTTCACATGAACATATATTATGACGTTAGTGGAAACACTTGGATACTAACTTGTTTTCAGGTTCCCACCTGACGGGGAATTGCAGAAACAAAAGCAAAGCAGAAAGGAAAGAGCAGTCCCATCCCATCCCATCCCCAAAGTCTTCTCAAAAACATCAAAAGACGCAATAAATCTTTTGCTCTTCCCTGGCAATTGGTTGTCACCAACAAAACTAACTCTCATCATTACTTGATTTACCCATGATGTCCTCTTAAGGACTGATCATCAAACTCTGTTTTCAGAAAGAAGCCGCATTAAATGAATTCCGGCATAATGCTAAAGTTAAGGCTCTCGTGCTGCCTCACTTCACCTGACACCCCAAGACGGCCCAGTCGGTAGAGGCCGAGTGGGTGGGATACAACAAAGTCAAAAACACCACGTGTCAATTCTAAGGCCGACATGTTGAAAAGGTTTGGCTTTGCACGCGTAGATAGCAACTGGGTTTTTCATGTCTAAACTCCGGCCACGCAATCGACCCCACCAAACGACTCGACTCCTTGTCATTTGTTTGTTTTAACCAACCAACCATCAACCAATTTCACTTTCTTCCTATTCCTTTAGTTAGGTCAAGGTCATTTACAATACCTACCTTAACCACTTAATGCATTAACAAAGTTGGAGAGAAAGAACATAACATAAGGTAGGTCTTTGATTAATGTTTAAGACGAACATAACATAAGGTAGGTCTTTGATTAATGTTTAAGACGACTGTCGAGTTAGAATGTTTGACTTGGTTGCGCCCAAAGTGCATCAACCACGAAACACCCTAGAACTCTCTACAATGGAGTATAATTTGACCAACTAGCTAACTTAAAACTTTTACAAGGTCTTGGTCGTGCCTACCCAGAAGAACATTACAACGTAAAGATCCTCCTCCAATGAGATTCCAAACGTTAAAGGTTATTTATTCGAGTTTTTGAATTCTCTAAACATTTTTAAAAATTTCCCATTGACTATTTTAGATCGGAATGAACTCATCTATTCATCAAATAATTTATTTAAAACATATTAAAATATATTGAATTTTATAGTCTTAATTTAATTACCATATTTTTAAAAGTTATTGTTTATTTCTTATAATATTACTTAGTTAT
>JANKYE010000225.1:2014937-2030651 GCA_032467995.1 Erythroxylum dillonii
ATATATTGATATGAATAGGTTCTGGTTACCCTGAGAACCGAACCTGAAAATAGGTTAACCGATTCTATAGGTTCTTTAGGTTCAGGTTCAGGTTCAAGTTCGTAAAATTGTCGAACTTAACATTCAGGTTCAGGTTCAGGTTACTTATGAACGGGTCAAGTTACCCTACCATAAACACCCCTAATTTGTAGGCATTGAAGGTTCTGCTAGCTCGAACCCCCTCCATTGGGAAACGGTGGACGTTGAAAGAAGAGGGCGAAGGGTTGTGGTGGCAACAATGACATGTGATAAACGAAAATGGAGAGGATTGGCAACCTCATCCTAGAGACTCTCCTCTCCTCAAACGATTGGGTCTAATTCGTGACTTATTGGTGGCCAAATTTGGTGGTCGGTTGGAGGCCAGACTGGGTATAGGTCGTTTATGCAATGACGGTCGTCGCCTCTCGTACCTAATCTATGAACTTCTTCGAGACAAACGTCACCCCAGGCCGTGGATGTCCCTCATCTGGCAGTCGTATATCCCGGCCAAATTTTCGATTATTGCCTGGCTTAGTATGCTCAATCGCTTGCCTACCAGGGACAACCTACTTTTTCTGGATATTCCACGGCAATGCCCCTTGTGCTCTGTAGAAGCTGAAATGGTAGCACACCTTTTCTTCTCCTGTCCAGTCACTTGTGCTGTCTGGTACTGGGTCCGTGACTGGTTGGGATTGAACCATGCCATGACCACCTTACGAAGCTCTGTACATTGGCTATGCCTCACTCGCCGTGGATCCTTTATCCGTTGTAAGGCAGCTAAACTTGGTTTCCTTATTACGATTTATCAAGTCTGGCGGGCCCGTAATGCTGTTGTTATGGATGGGGTGGCTTTTACATGTTCGGATGTTGTAGCTAAGATCCAATCCCAGGTCTACAATGTTTTGTATCGTCTTTACCCGGTGGAGTTCACCACCTTTTAGCTTTTAGTTTTCTCCTGCATGTGTCTTACATTGGTGTCGGCTGCGATAGGAAACTTTTATCTAGTTGCTGCTGTTTGTCTGCCTGGGCACATCAGGTTTCTTCCTTTGGTTGGTTTGGGGTTGGGTGATATGCAGTATCGCATTTGTTGGGTTCTAGTTCTGACTTTATTTTATGGTCTGTATTCGAAGCTGTGCCTATGGGTGCATTTTTGTCGCATTGTCTGCTAGATACAAGGTCGGGGGTATGCCCCTTAGATGATGTATATTCTTTGTTCCATTAATTTTTTTTCGTTTTACCAAAAAAAAAAAGGACTGCATGTGACTGGCTGATTTTTGAGGTCTAACAAAGATGTAACATTGAGATCGTTCAATTAGTTTTATTAATTAATACAAAATATATAAAATTAATATAAATATGTGTGTATATATATATAGTTATCCAAATTTAAGTCTTT
This sequence comes from Erythroxylum dillonii, assembly GCA_032467995.1. Classification (NCBI taxonomy): domain Eukaryota; kingdom Viridiplantae; phylum Streptophyta; class Magnoliopsida; order Malpighiales; family Erythroxylaceae; genus Erythroxylum; species Erythroxylum dillonii. The sequence goes on from JANKYE010000225.1 coordinate 2,016,352, forward strand.
TTTTTAAAATTTATTTTTATATTCAAGTTGGTGAAGGTTTGTGATTTGCCAATTTTCTTTGTTGATGAGATGTAATCAATTGGACAATCTTGTTAAACCTACAAATGGATATTTTGTTTTTTTTAATTAATTTTGTAATTTGAGATGATATATGTTCCTTTTTAATTAATTAATTATATATATTTTTAATAGAAGTACATGTAAGAATTCTAATTAATTAATTTTATAATAAATTTCGATTAATTTCATGTTACTTAATGATTAAGTGAATTAATATTTTCACTTCAAATTTAAGTCTAAGTGAGCCGAGTCAACCTATTGTCCACCTTAACGACCGGAGGTTTGGAGCCCACGTCCTGCTCGAGGACTAAGACAAATATTAAGTTGGAGTCATACTCAATCCACCCAAACTTTTTTCAATTTAAAATGTAAAATTGACGTCATTTAGTATATAAAGGTTGAGCCTCAGATTAGGTTGAGTTGAGCTCCAACTTAAAAAAAAAAAACAAACTTGAGATCAAGTGTGACCTGTTGATTTCAGGTTGAGCGTGACACTACTCAAAGCCTATTGCATGACTCTTTTAATGAAATTTTTTGTTCATTATAAAATTTATTTTACCAAAATTCCTATTATTCTTTATGAAATTTTGTATTTATAGTTAACAAATATTTATTTACTCTCTTCAATGGGTTGAAACATGAAAATAGTATAAATATCTTTAATCTGTACAAATAATTTATTTAAAAGAATATTAATTATAAAATTAATTTGATGAAATATTTACTTTTTTTTTGTTTTTCTATTGATTAAAGTTTCACTAAGGTCTCAAAGAACATAATATTACACTTTCGGATTAGTTCAAATTGAACAAGAAATTGAGGGTCGCCATGCACAAACTTGTAAGCTTTCCAAAACAATTTTCACACAAAACAACTATACATAGAAACCAACTGGTCTAACAATTCCCTTGACAGAACAGAAGATTCTAATTAAAAAATGTTTGGCCTAACTTCATCTTTTCAGTGCTCTGCCTCGTCCTCATGCCTCATTGACAAATGTCTTGTGCAGTATCCGGGGACTCACATTGTTCCCACTCTCCATTTTCCGGCTGCTTTAGAAATTAGAAGTCTCCGGTGATCGGATATCTCTCTAACGTTGAGTCAAGTCCTTAACATCGCCAACCTTGTGTTTCTTCATCAGCTGTGCCTTAGCATCCATCAATCCTTGCCTCACCTCTTCATCATCTGGTGCTTCTCTTTGTAGTATCTCGTAGTCTTGCACTGATGCTTCCCATTTCCCCAACTGTTTCACAAACAAAGCACAGCATCAGGTGTTATAGAGTTGGCAAAGGGCCTGAGCCAGCCCGAAATTGCATAACTCTTCCCATTAAACAATTTTCTAACTTTGTATTTGGGGGCTTGCCCAAATAGATCGGCAGCCCAATCCAATCATAAGAATCTATGGCCTGCACTCAACTTGAAATTTGGATGCGCTCATACCACCAATTTAACTTAAAATCAGATTATATTTGATCGGACTTAAAGTTTTTAATAGAATAAAATGAGATAAATTGATTTATAATAAAATAGAATGTAAATGGATGTAATATTAGAAAATTGTTGCTTGAGAGGGATGAAAGAATATATAATGTAATATAGTGAAATGTTGTTTGAATGAAGGATTTATAATACAATATAGTGTAAAGTTGTTTATCATTTTATATTTCATCTTAAACTCCTCAAATCGGAGGTTTTTCGTTTTTACTGTTTATGATCGAATGGAATGCAATATGAAACTCTCTTCTTCCATCTCATTCAATTCTATTTCATTATAAATCATACTTTCAAATGATGGAATAATATTATATTTTATTCCATTACATTAATAAACTTCTAACCAAATATAGCCTTAGATCAAAATGACATTGTTTTAAGAAGTTTACTTAAAACAACATAGTTTTAGGCGAGTGGCTAGATCTTTTGGACCTTTTAGGTCTCAATATGACCTCTCAAGTCTGTCAGATTTGAGTCGTTAACTTAGGTTAGGTCTAGTTCAAACTGTCATATCTAAACTTAGCTCGATATGAAATCTAAATTTTAACTTACTTAAATCCTAATTAGACCCGGACTTTCGTTCTATTCTAAAGTCTGATCAAATTTATGCTTGAGTTAGCTAGATCTGACCTTTACAAAATTTAGACTGAATCGGGCCTGCCACATTGCCAACCCTAAACAAGACTCACCATAGTCTATGATTTTATGAATTGATAACATATAATATGTTATAATTTATGGCTGCTAAAGAGTAATGTAGTTTTTTTTTTTTTTTTCTCACCTTGGCATAGCAATCTGCTCTTCTGAGTCTAGCTTTAGCATAACCAGGTCGTAGATTAAGAGCAGAGTTAATGTCTTCCAATGCTTTCTCATACTGGTTAAGCTTGGACCGGCAAGCTGCTCGGTTGCAGAGTAACACTGAGTTGTAAGGATCATGCTCGAGCCCTTCTCCATAAGCAACGCAGGCCTCAGAGTATTTTGCTGCTTTGAACAGCTGATTACCGATTGATCGAGCTGTTGACACAGCTTTCGTCCTTCTGATCCACATATTTGCTTCCTTGTTGTTGCAGTCAAGCTTGGTTGCTCGTTGAGCGGCCGTCAATGCATCATCAAATCTGTCAAAAGATTGTTAGAACACAACTGGACTGTATGTTTTCATTAGTCTCACTTTTGAACTTGAATCAAGGCTTTTCTTATAAATAAAAGTTGCTGTCAGAAAAAAGCAGAACAAATCAATTAAGCCATGATCTTCTGCTTGTTTGATTGTCTATGTATATATAAATCATAAGGTGCTTTATTAGAAAAGCTTAGGTTAGGCCTGAGGCCAAAATTTGGGTTTCAGGCCGAGTTCAGCCTAAGCCCGGCGAAAATTTTCTTTTTGCCAACTGTGGTGGACACTGCTAGATCACAAAATGAGTCAAACTTTTTTCTGCAGAAAGCTACTGGAGCAATGTTAGGTGGGTGAAAAGGCGTCCAACTTTGCCAAGTTCCAACTTTTAGTATCTTTATGGTTCTACTTTTTCCAGGCAACAATTACCCTTTTGAGTTGTTATGCAACATAAGTTTAGTAATCTGGTTTCTATGCTATATTCCCCATCATGAGCTTGTACAATCTATCACTATTTTCATGAGCAACTTGTGCAGTTAAATGAATTGCATGAACAGTTTACCATACACAAGACTAACCTTCCAGTAGCCATGTCAACCTGTGCTCGAACCACCAACAAATTTGCATTACCGATGGAACCGAAGTACCGTGTACAGGCATCAACTTCGAAATTCGGACCCTTTTTCAATGCTTCTTCTGCTTCCTGGTGCCTGTGAAGCTTGATCAAGGCCTCAGCTTGCAGAGCATATATCTATCCAAAAACAAAAACGCGAGTGATCAGACAATTCATACTAGTATGCATCTACAAGGTTGTTTTCCAGGCTCACCTGTGGAGCTGAATCTGCACCAGCAGATATAGCAGCCTCTGTCTCCTTTATCAGGGTATTCCAATCCCGATGTTTTCGAGCCTCTGTGCACTTGCTGAGACGAACCCGAAGGACTTTGGCCTTGGACATATCATCAGGGTCAGCCTCAGGACCCGCCTGTCTGTAATGATACACAGCTTTCTCTGCATCCCCTAACCTAAATAAACATTAGAAATTTGGGTTAACAATTGAAGATTTAAGATGACTAAGAATTTTCACTTCAGGATCATTCAGGTTTCATGAACAAGTTTCAGATTTTCACCTGAGATACAAGTTCGCCAATCGTTGATGAGCTCTATGATAATGAGGTTCAATCCTTATGGCTTCTCTGCACTCAAAAACAGCTTCAAGAAGCTTCCCTAGAGCTGTCAAAGCTGCACTTTTATTGCTTCTGTATGAAGCTTTATTCGGGTCAATTGCGATTGCTGCATCATACAAAGCCAATGCCTCCGCAAAATTCCCATTCTTGTAATCTTCATTTCCCATAATTTTCAATTGCTCAGGATCCATTCTAGTGGATAGAGCCCTGCACAAGGAACCCGATTGGTCTGCACTTGACCTCTCTTCATTTTGTTTCTTCACCACATTTCCCATCACACTATTCGGATACTTCCCATTAGACTTGATGCTCTCTTCTTTCGTCTTAGGAAGGTAATCAAGAACACTATAAGAATTTGTGTGCCCTCCACCTCCTGATTGCTTTAAGTTCCCTAAGTTCCCCAAAAGCATTACGTTACTCGATGAAGCCCGAACAAGGTTACCATTTCCCTTGTTTTTCTGATGCTCAGCAATCATGTTCTCAAGCTCACCAGAGATTCCAATGGCCTCCTTAGGTAGCTTCCTAGCTTTAGCAGCCTGAACTTGGTTTTGATTCACTTGAACTTTGCTCGAACCCGCTTTGGTTGATTCACTTGGAAGTTTTCTTCCATAGTTCTGGCATTGCTGAGCTGGAGGGATTCTGGGATGATTAGGAGCATTGGTGATGGGTTTCTGAGGTCCCTCTGATAAGATACCTGCCGAGTTGTCTAAGAATGCAGACTCGTCAGAGCCACTCCTACGCCGCCATGGATTGTTTGGTGTTTTCGCAAACTCTCTTCCATTAACCACCGCAGGAACTGATCCTGTCGATGTCGACCTTCTCGGCCAGAAGCTTCTTCGACCAAAAACTGTGTTGTACAGCCCACAACCAGTTCCCCTTTCAGGCGAAACGTCTCCCATTCCCATCACAGGTTTCCTTCAGGAACTTCTATGATATAAAACAACAGTACATTTTCAATCCAAACATGAAGATGATATCATCAGGATCACAAGAAACATTGATGAATATAAAATGAAAGGCCTTGTTCTGATCAAAACTAGCTATCAGGAAAAAGGATACAAAAGGGCATGAATGGATACGTATATAGCCGAAGAAAAATTGAAACTTTGATCAAAGAAAAAGAAAAACAGCGTCTGAAAGCTAAAGCCTAGCTCCAGGAGATGATGTTCAAAGCCTCCTGGATACTGGCTGCCAGGGAAAGAAGTCTTCTCCTTTTCTCTCTCTTTTAGTAAGGGACAGATTATGAAATGTCATGATTGGTGTTAGAGAGAGAACATTTGATAAAATGGGAACAAAAAAGAGAAGCAACCTGCAACCTATCCAATATTATGTTTTGTTTTTATTGAAAGTATAAAGTTTTGGGAGATTAGATTATTCCATTTTTTGTTCCTTTTTTTCCTTCTTGTCACTTTCCTTTGAAAGGGCAGCAAAAGACTCGGTCTTTTCTCAAATCTGGATCTCAAGATATTTAGCAAAAACATGCGCACCCTCTATGGGCATTTCCTACTATTTTGGAATATTCTTCAGAGAGAGAGAGAGAGAGAGAGAGAGGAAAGCACGTTGTACTAAAACAGCTGTGCATCAGGCAAGTCATGTCCAACACTTTGGTCTCTGTACCATTCTTGTTGTGCTGTCATGTCGAAATGCAAGATTATGCCTTCCAATTTTCTCATTCGGGTTTTGATCTTTTGCTAAATGAAAAGGGCATTAAGATACCATTAAATGGAAGCCTCAAGAAGAAACTCTAATTTGTGTTCTCATCTTGGAACAGTATTGAACCGAGAGAATTTTGAGATTGAAGAATTAATCTCGTCAATGAGTTAATCAGCTCAACTAGTTATTTATATAGAAAATGAAAATAAGACTAAAAGCTAGCTATAGTTACAAGTAAGCTAACCATAGCTAACTATAGTCAATAACAAATAACTATAGTTTACATCCTCCCTTCAAGATGAAGCTGGTGGAAGTCGAAACAGATTTAACTTGAAAACTAATTTGTGAAATTAAGGAATAGAGAGGGACTTTGCGAGAAGATCAGCGACTTGAAGATGGGAAGGAACATGCAATGGCAAAATCAACCCCTGTTTATACTTGTCTCTCACAAAGATGATAGTCAATTTTCAAATACTTCGTACGCTAATGGAAGACTGGATTCTGTGTGATTTGGATAGCTACTTGGTTGTCACACCAGAGAGGAACAAGTAGAGAAAGAGAAACTTGCAAATCATGAAGTAAATAAGTGATCCACTGGAATTTACAAAGCAGATGAGCGAGAGACAGTGTTTGTTTCTTGGATCTCCAAGAAATAAAAGTAGAGCCTAAGAAAATACAATAACCAGAAACAGACCTTCTGGTATCTCTACACCCAGCCCAATCCGCATCACTATACGCTTCAAGTTTCAAATTATTATGAGCTGAGTAAAACAAACATGTAGCATGACAACCCTTCAAATATCACAATAAATGTAAAGCAACTTGCCAATGAGTATCTCGCGGATTTTGAACAAACTGACTTAGTTGATGAACAAAATGAGTAATATCTGGTCGTGTGAAATTTAAGTACAATAATCTGCCCACCAGTTGTCTATAAGGAGAGGGATCAGCTAGCAATTTACCATAATCGGTTGTTATAACCATGCCTTTCTGCATAGGAGTAGCAGCAGCCTTACAACCCGTTAGACCAACTGTAGAAATCAGATCCAAAATATACTTGCGTTGGCTGATCTAGATACCATCAAGGGATCTTGCAATTTCTAACCCAAGAAAGTACTTGACAGACCCAAGGTCTTTAATTGTGAAGACAGAATCTAATGAAGATTTCACCTTTGTAATAAGTTCTTTAGAATTGCCAGTTATAAGAACATCATCCACATACACAGCGAGAGCTAAGAAAATACCTTGAGAGTTATATGTAAACAAATAACTATCAGCTTTTGACTAACAAAAGCCAAGTTTGGCTAGATGACTGGTAAATTCAACATTCCACTGCCTTAAAGCTTGCTTTAACCCAAAGAGAGACCTAGTCAATTTACAAACTTGTCCTTTTTTAGCCTTGTCATTTCCATCCGGAGGAATCATATAGAGCTCTTCATCAATATAACCATGCAAGAATGCATTATTTTTGTCCAATTGACATAATGGCCAACAAAAAAACTTCAGCAAGAGCAAGAAGTAATCTAATTGTTACTATTTTAGCCACAGGAGAGAAGCTCTCTCACCCTCCATTTGTTTAAACTCCTTTGCCACTAATCTTGCCTTGTACCGGTCTATACTACCATCAGGCTTCAACTTCAGTTTATAAACCCATTTAGAGCCAATAGCCTTCTTTCCTAGAGAAAGGGCAGTCAACTCCCACGTATGATTCTTTTCCAAAGCATCAAGTTATGTCTTCATAGCTGTCACCCAATTAGAATCATGCTTGGCGTCATGATAAAATTTTAGTTCTACAACATGCTAAAGATTGACCAGGAACACCATATGAGTATCACTAAAACAAAAGTGTGTGACAAAGGGATAAGCTGGAATTGGAAGCATAGAAGAAGAAACTGGATTAGAGACAGGATCGACCATAAGAACATTAGAAACAAAATCAGACATCCAAACAGGTTGATTCCTAGGTTGTGTGCTCCTTCTAGACTCGACCTTAGTAGAAATAGGAATAGCTGGGATGATAACATCTTCAGAAAAATCCTGCGTAATAGATGCAGTAGGGGGAACAACATCCGCAACTGAAGTGACTGGAGAAGAAGAATTAGTAATTGAATCTTCAGACAAACTAACAGGCTTTGGCAGGGAACAAGAAGAAACATCATGATCCTTTTGAGAAAGCAAAGACTTGCCAAACGAAAAAACTCCTTCATGAAAAACTGCATCTTTGCTGATTATAATTTGTTGGGTAGCAGTATTGTATAATTTGTATGCTTTCATGCCTGGATAATGACCAGTGAAAACACAAGGAACTAATCTTGTGCCAAATTTATCCCTATGAGGATGAACATCTATAGCATAAACCAAACAACCAAACACCTTCAATAAACAGGTAATTATGAAACAGTACCTCATAAGGGGATTTCCAAGCTAGAATTTGCGTAGGGAGTCTGTTAATGATAAACATAGCATGTAATAAAGGTTCTCCCTAAAATCTAGTTGGCATAGAAGACTGAAACAACAATGATATAGCAACTTGAAGGAGATGTCGATGCTTTCTTTCAACGACGCCATTCTGTTGAGTTGTGTAAATACAACTTCTTTAATGATGTATACCAAGAGAAGTGAGAAGGTCTTGAACTTGATGACTAAGAAATTCTGAGCCATTATCTGTTCTAATAGATTTAACTGTCGCATTGAATTGATTAGTGACCATGTGAAAGAACTTCTTCAAGTGCTGGAAAACTTGATTCTTATGTTGCATGAGAAATGTCCACGCACACCGGCTAAAATCATCGACATTCGTGAGGAAATAATATGCACCAGTAATAGATTTCTGCTTATAAAGGCCCCATATGTCTAGATGAAGCAAGTCAAAAATGGTTTGAGTACATATAGTGCTAACAGGAAATGGTGTTCTTGTTTGCTTTGCCAAAGGACACACAACACAATGCTCACTAACAAAACCTTTATTGACAGAAAATGATAAATGATTCAACACCATATCACTTGAATGACCAAGCCTGAAATGCCATTTTTGAATAGAAGCCACAATTTTGTTCATATTTAACTGAGTTATTCTCAATAGCACAATTTGAATCAATTAAGTGAGAATTTGGTAACACGGTGGAATTACGGCTAATGAAGGATCTATAGGATGTTTATTGATAAAAGGTTGAGAAAAAGATTGTTTATCAAGAATGTAAGGCCTTCCGACAACTTTGCCAACAGCAAAGACCTTTTTACTCTTCAAGTTCTGCAAAATGCAGAAGTCAGCATAAAAGGTGAAGTAAACAAGATTTGTTTTAACTAACTTGTTTACAGAAAGTAAGTTATGGCGAAATGAAGGTAGATGTAAGGTTTCGGTAAGGATAAGGTTTTTATGTAAGATAACTTGGCCAATCTCAGTAGCTTTTGTAACTCTTCCATCTAGCAAATAAACAGAGGTGGCCACATTCAAAGTTTTCAAATTGTCAAAGAGCAGTGAATTGGCACAATTATGACTAGATGCTCTCGTATCCACAATCCAACAATCAAAAGTAACAGAAAGTAGAGGCAAGTTACTTGCCATACCTGCAAAGTTATCAAGATGAGCAAAATTCACTTGACAATCATCAATCTGTTTTCCTCTCATTAGTTTGGCCGTTTCCTGCCGTATAAAATTAGTAACCCATTGCTTATCATCAACATTCTACTCTTCGATTGGAGTTTCAACGGGATTAGCATGAGCTCTCCAACCACTGTTCTTGTCCTTCTTATTCTTAAGATCTTTCCACCAGTCCGGATAACCATGCAATTTGAGGCATGTATCCTTTAGATGACCAGTATTCTTGCAAAAATCACAAACTCTATCATCCTTTTTATCCTTCTTTTTAGATTGTCCCTTGGACTTATCAACATTTCTAATGAACAGAGCATTATGATCAATGACTTCACCAAAGTTCCTTTGAACGTCCCTTTGAGCTTCAATAGTCTGAATCATAGAGTATGCTTTATTTACTATAGGAACAGGATCAAGAATTAAGATCTGATTCTTGACAGTTTCATAAGTCTCATTTAAGCCCATTAAAGCCAGTTGGAATCATCCATCTCTGTCAGTCGTTTATTCACATTGCATGTGCATTTTTCACAATCATAGTAAGGCAAAGGTCGAAGTCAACTTAGATTATCCCATAACTTCGAGATCTTGTTATAAAATGCAGCTAAATCAGTGTTCTCTTGATCAATAGAATTGATCTGCCTTTGCACTTGATAAACCTTAGGACCATTACTCATTCCAAATCTTTTAGCAAGAATATCCCACAACACTTTGGCATCTTGACAATATAAGAAAGTTTTCGCTAGATCCTTAAATAGAGATCCAAGAATCCAAGATCGCACCATACAGTCATTCTTCCTCCATTTCAAGTGCTCAGCAGAACATTCTTTAGGTTTCTTGATTGAACCATCAACATAACCTAATTTATCCCTTGCACTAAGCGAGATTTGAATTGCAGTACTCTAAGTAAGGTAGTTATTATTGCTTAAAGGAGTAGTAACCAAAGAAAATCTTAATTGATTCTCTTCAAAACTAGTAGCAGAAGCATTAGAATGTTCAACAGTATCATAAGCTTCTGTGTTCGACATTATAAATCGGAGAATCGTAAGAAACCGTCAAAAGCAAGATGAGAAGAAGAGAAAACCAAAACCACAAGGCTCTGATACCATGAACAGAGAGAATTCGAGATTGAAGAATTAATCTTTTTAATGAGCTAATGAGCTCAACTATTTATTTATACAAAGAATGAAAAGCTAACTATGGTTACAAGTAAGCTAACTATAGTTAATAATAAATAACTATAGTTTATAAGTATCTCAACGAGCCTGTTGCGTGTGTGATAAGGAGCTTTTAGATTGATTTTCATTTTTCAAGAATTTTCTGACTTCATATCAATTGCTCTTTACTTTTGCTTTTGTATGACAACATCGGGTCTAGTTAGGCCCAACCCAATGAATGCACGTAATTTGAGTTGGGTTAGTTCCCTATTTGGCTAAGCCCCTCAAACCATTTGACGTTCCTTATGAATTCAGGAAAAAAAGGGTGTAATAATGAAGATTATTTTAGTTATAATGAAAATGAAAAGAAGAATAATAGTTAGGCGTACATAAGTTTATGTAAATTATATTTAACTAAAACTCAATTATTTCATAAATTTTAAAATTTTAATCCATAAAATGAACATAATTCCTAATTTCTAAATCCTTAAATCTATATCTTATTGTAAATATATATATATTTCTTAGAAAATCATAATAAAAATTACAAAATATATTTAAATATACCAATTTTGAAATTTTTGAACCTCTTAGGCTATATTTTGTGGGGAAAGCAACCGAAATTAAAGGTCCTATCAGTTCCACAAGCACATTGGAGTTTAACAAGTAGAGCTCTTTCTTAAGCATAAACGCAAACTCTGGTTCTTGATTAAGTTAGTTTCAAGTTACTAGAAGACATAATAACTTGTGCAACTTTAAAAGGTACATGATGATTTGATTCAAGAAACTTGACAGTTCCTTTTGCTTTCATGCTCTCCCACAGGTTGAGAAACCAAATGCTTGGTCTTCATCTTGTGAATGGCGTCAGCAGGATTAAGACTTTTTGGACATGTTACTTTGCAGTTCTTTATAGTCCTGCAGCTGTATAGCTTCTTGTGATCCTTTATTAGAGCTTAAAGCCGTTTTTCTGAGAATTCATCTCGTCTGAACCAATCCATCGCTTTAAAACCTCTCGTGAAACGTATTAAGATCAAAAATTCGATCAAAATAAGTTGAGGTTGGTGTTTATATATACCTACCACTGATCCATCTATAAGCATAGAGCAAAGCAGCCGGTCCCAGGAACTCCTCAGGGTCCCACCAATAAGAGGGACACGAAGCACTACAACAAGCACATAAGATGCATTCGTACAAACCATCCAACTTCTTTATATTTACCAGTGACTGCTTGTATTCTCTACCGTCCATCGGTAGCTTTATTGTTTTGAGCCATGGCTCAATCAACCTACACCATCAGTAAGTGATGTTAAGAAAGCACTTAAAGGAAAATATGAAAGAAATAAGGAGGAAATTAAAGAACACAAGAAATTTACGTGGAAAACCCCAATAAGGTAAAAACTACAGAGAGAGAAGAATTTCACTATAAAAGAAAACTAGGTTTCATAAAAGTGGAATTTTGTTTTGGTGCATTGAAAGATGAGGAGAGAGTCTTCTTTTATAGGCTTCCTTCCTCCTCTCACACTCTTATCCCATCGATGTGGGATGAGTGCCTTAACATTCTCCCACTTGAAGATTGAATTGGATGCCAGTTAATCTTCACCATTCTTTGTCTCTCAGCTCCATACTGCTCATGTCTCTATCAGGCCACAGAAGGAATGACACCATATGAAATTATCTATGTTACAACCTTAGTCAGAAAATCTGTCGCGTTCTGCTTCGTGTTATTCTTTTTCACAGTAATCGTCCCTTCCTCCACTTTTTCACGGATGAAGTGGTAATGCATTCGGATATGTTTGCTCTTGGCATGAAAGGTTGGATTCTTTGCAAGATGCAAAGTACTATGACTGTCACAAAATAGAGAAATTATCTCCTATATGTGCTCAAACTCCTCCATGTCCAACTTCATCCAAACTGCTTCCTTGCTAGCTTGTGTAGCTGTAACATATTCTACTTTTATTTTTGATGTAGCCACAACTGACTGCAGCTTAGATACCTAGCTTACAGCTCCGTTAGCAAGTAAGAACATCCGGTGGTGGACTTGCTTATGCCGAGATCATCTGCATAATCTGAGTCAACATAACCACAAATAGCTGTGTCTGATCCTCTATAACATAATGCAACATTCAATGTTCCTTTGATGTAACTTAGAATTCTTTTCACTGCTATCTAATGCTTTTTACCAAGATTTGTCATATACCGACTCACAACTCCCACTGCATATGCAATGTCTGGTTTGGTGCTGATCATGGCAAAGATCAGGCTACCCACTGCTGATGCATACAATACTAAAGACATCCCTATCCTCTCTGCTTCACTGCTAGGACTCATCTCAGAGGACAACTTGGAATTAACATAGAGTAGGGTAGATATTGGCTTATAGTTCTGTACGTTGAAGCGCCGCAAGACCTTCTTAAGGTAATTTGTCTAAGAAAGCCAGATCTTCCTATTATTCCTGTCTCAGTGAATCTGCATCCCAAGAATCTTGTTTGCTAGTCTCAAGTTTTTCATCTCAAACTTCCTAGCCAAATGAGTCTTTAATTCCTGAATATGATCTTTGTTGGGGCCTGCAACTAACATGTCGTCAACATACAATAGCAATATGACAAAATCATCACCTCCAAACCTCTTGTAATACACACAAGGGTCTGTGTATAATCTATTGTATCCCAAACTCATGGTAAAAGAATCAAATCTCTTATACCAATACCTTAGCGCCTGCTTGAGTCCGTATAGAGATCTGTCTTTAACCTACAAACTAATTTCTCTTTTCCTTTTTCTTCAAAGCCTTCTAGTTGGAGCATAAAAATCTCTTCTTCAAGATTACCGTGAAGAAAAGCTATCTCTACATCTAGCTGATCTAGATGTAAATCATGCACCGTTGATAATGCCAGAACTATACGAATGCTAGTTAATCGAATCACAGATGAGAATATTTCATTGAAATCAATACCTTCTTTTTGAGCATATCTTTTAACCACCAATCTTGCCTGATACCTCTCCAACTGGTCATCATTGTTTCTTTTGATCTTGAGCACCAATTTGTTGCCAATGGATTTCCTCCCTGATGGTAACTGTGCAAGATCCCAAGTCTAACTCTTATACAAAGCTTCGATTTCCTCTTGCATTGCTGCTATCCATTAATACGCATCTGAACCACCTACTGCCTTCTGGAGGTTGATGGTTCTCCATCTTTAATGAGTTGACAGTATGCTACATTGCTATCCATAATATAATCAGAATGCTAATTGGGAGCTTCCCTTGTGCGAGTTGATCATCTGATTTCATTAACTTCAGCATCAGATCGTCTGATTTCATCGACTTCAGCATCATTCTCCACAGGATTATGATCCGGCACTACTTCAGAAGTATGTTCGTTCACCTATATCACCGTAATATTTGACCCTGATGTACCTACATCTTCACAACAGTGCTAATCTTCTATGAAAATGACCTCCCTGTTGATAACAACTTTACGGGTAGTGGGATCTCACAGGCGATACCCCTTTACACCATCAGCATAGCCCAAGAAAATACATTTCCTAGACTTCGGATCCAACTTTGAAACATTCTGGGCAAGGCACATCACATATGCAGGACTTCCGAAAACATGAAGGCTAGAATAATCTACTGGTTTGCCTGTTCACAACTCTATCGGTGTCCTCAAATCAATTTCCATTGACGGAACCCGGTTGATCACATAATAAGCGGTGCTGACAGCTTTAACCCAAAAGGACTTCTCCAGATTAGCTGTCGCCAACATTGCCCTGGTTTTCTCCAGTAACGTTCTGCTCATCCGCTCTACCACACCTTTCTGCCGTGGAGTATATGTTGTTGTGAACTGTCGCTTAATACCATTTTGCTTACAGTAACTATCAAACTCTACACCAGTGTATTCCAAAGTTATGAATACCGTACCGGGCTCGGTACTGAATTGAGCTTTGAAACAGAACTGTACCGGTACCGGGTACTGTTTCTGCCGTGGAGTATATGTTTACATCAACCATGCTTTTAAAAATCTTAATAATAAATAATAATGATAATTAATATGAAA
>JANKYE010000225.1:2058654-2071491 GCA_032467995.1 Erythroxylum dillonii
ATTAATTATTTTAATTAATTAATTAGCTTTATCTTAATTAATTAAAGTTATTAATTAATTATATTTTATATTTTAATTAAATATATTTTAATTAATTACATTATATTTTAATTAGATTTTAATTAATCATGTAACTAATTAGATTTTAATTACACTTTATGAGGGAAATGGAGTAATGACTCTCATTCCTCTACATTATGAGGGGAATGGAGTAATACCCGAAAATGGGTAATCAAATTAATACCTCTCCAATCATACCTCCCTATTAAGCTCTACCTTTCATTCCATTCTCATACTTACGAAACAAACATCCCCTCAATTTTTTTTAGGAATAAGTTATGAAATTTTATTAATAATCAAACAATATTCATAATAGCAGGAGGTAGTATATCAAACCACTCTCCTAAGCCTTACTCAGAATGAGCACCCACAACAACAATATGTGCAGCTACATTCACAGACCTATAAGCAAAACAACAAGATACAGACTCTAACTCACTAATGAGAGAGATACAATCTTGAATGAGAAGACCAAATACCGAAACATCCAGAATCCTCAATAGCTCGAACCACTAACTTTGCATTTGATTCTACAACCACATTTCTTCATTGACGTGCTTTTATCCAGCTCAACACCTCTCAAATCGCTACTCCATCAGCGGTCTTAGTTGAAAAGAATCCCACCACACGCCAAGCTCTAATAGCAAGAAAACTTCTATTTGCTCCATGAACCACTACTGCCTCAATACCCACATAACCGGTACTCGTTCTTGTTGAAGCATCTAAAATGATTTAAAAAAAACCAATAGGTTTTGTTGAAGCATCTACAATGATTTTCAAAAAACCAATAGGTGGTGCTTCTATTGACAAAGTGCCCGAGAGTTAGCAGCCAATACAGGTCGAATATTAGCAGCAGACCATTTCAGTCAATTACCCGGACTCAAATTAGTACTCTAAAAATTATGATATTTGACAATCTGAACGTCGCTTGGTTTTTATGGAAAATATTAAAAAAGGAAGTACCAGAAACGAAAATTGTCTAAAGGAAAAGTAAAAGATAAAACTTGCTGAAATTTGAAAAGCATACACATAACTTCACCTTTTGTAAAAGATCCCAAAAGAGAGTGATCATAACCTATGGGATCATCACAATCAAAGATTGTGATTTGATAGCTAACAATAAACACTTTCGGTGAGTCACTTCAAACTACATTCTATATTCGTTATTTTTTATACACTCTTAATTCAAAAATAAAATATACAAACTTTAACCTCCCAAAAAAAAAAAAAAATTTACAATTTGCACATGCTTAACAATAATTCATATAATATAATAATTATATTGGAAAAACTCAGGCATAAATTTGAGAAAAGATTAATTATTTTTGTTAATAATATCTCCAAGTAAATTTAAATAATAAAAAATATTATAAAAATAAAGTTGGTAAATACAATCAAATTTGATGATGGGAAGGGAACCTACTAAACACCGCTACTCAAGAACTGCAAAGCAACCTTATTCTCAATGCAAACTCATGTTGTTGTTTCTTGTCTCAAGGAACATTTGGCAGATAATAGCTTTTGGTCCCTGGAACTAATGCATAACAACGGCAACTTCTTAACATTTAAGGTTTTGATGAAGCAGTTGATGAAAATGATACATAGCTTGCTCAACCCGGGGTGCGTACCGACCGCTGATATAAGCAGGTGATTCAAGACCCCTTTGAACACCTTCTGATAGAATGATATCTTCCATCTGTAATCAGGCATTAAGCTGATAAGATTAGCCACAAGAAACATTTGTTCACTCTCAGTTAAAATAAACAAATTGGTAGACTTATGAAGATATATATATGGATACCTGCACTCTTTCACTATCCCTCAGACTTCTCTCAATAAAAGTTTTGTCCTCCTGAGGCCAAAATGTAAAAGTAAATGTCTACTGGATCAAATTCTGATTACTTCAATGATGTTATGAGATGGATTTCACAAGAATCTCTAGATGCCGATTCTAATTTTAAACAAGACCATAGACCGAAGGAATGTAGCTCATGTTCAAAAAGCATGGTAAAAGAATGCCAATCCAGAAACAGATTTACTGCAATTTTGAGCCATTCAGTTTGAGATTTATCATTAACGGCAATTCACTCACTTCATCAAACACCGACAAAAATGCTCGTATTAAGTGGCTCCAAAGTCATTTTGAACATAAATATCATCTCTAATGTCCAAATACTAAAAACCATGTTCTATCAATGATAATGATGAAAAGAACAACAAAGCCGTATAGCAAACTGTATAAGTTGGATGTACACAAGCCTGCAAGCAAGCATATCCACCCAAATTTACTTACAGAGTTAGGTGCTTCATTATGCAGCAGTGTTCATGCATAAGTATACCTTAAGATGAGCCTCAAGGAAGTAATCGAATATCACTTGACATTTCCTAGGTCCCAGTGGCAGTACCAGATTGGTTTCCATCCAAGGGCCGTATCTGTACAGACCATAAAACACTAGTTACAACAGAGTAGGGATATGAGGCAGCCCACCAAAATCATCTGGAATAAGTACGTACCTATTGATCATGAAATTCGGATATATAAAAGCATATAAAGCTTTTGATCCAAGTCGATCAAAATCGCCTTCACTTTCAATTGAGCCACTTTCACATCTTTGAATGCTCACCTTTTCGTAAAGCTACATGGCAAATGAAAAATGTGCATAATTAGTCGTATTACAGTGCCTGATACAGTGATACCTGATGCTTAACGAATATATGATATCTCACAAACAGCTGCAAACCTGCCAGCCGTAACATTTTCCACCTCAGTTTAAGGGCTCAGTTGATATATTATTTTTCTAGTGAAGTGGCCCAAATATACAGTGAAACTGAGTTTAGTTTACGTTTTGCCAACTTTAAATACAAAATTGCAGAATGGTAAGTTAAAAATGAAAAGGCATACCGTGGTGGAGTAAGAATCAAAATTAAGACCAGATGCAAGGTCTTTGTGTGCATATGGTACGTGGTAACCCCCATCTAAGTAGTTGTCACAAAATACCTGTCACAGATGATTTTGAAGGGGAAGGGCAAAGTGGCATTCGATTAGATTAAGCTACAAATAAAACAGGTAATAGCCAAAAGATCCATTGAAGATATCAACTCTACAATGAGGACAAGGAATCACATGACTTGTGTACAGTTCCCAGGCATATTGAGAACTGAAAGTAATGATACTCTGTCTGACAAATATATCCAGTAAATCGTAGTGTGCATTAAAAGGCCTTCGAAATTTGCAAAGAAATGAAAGCTTTTCATTAGAACATACCTTCCAGTTACAGTCAATTTCATATACACGTCTACACAAATAACTCAGAGAAGAATCGACTCCGTTTGTCTTCAATAATTCTGAACAGCTACCAAGCCATTCCTTTCCCACCATACTTTGATCAGCTTCCTCCCGATATGAAGTATCTTTGTCCAAATTAAGAAGAATAAATGGCCCCCAAGTTGCTACATGTATTGGTACAAGCCCATATTCCTATGCTTGATTGCCAGAGTGTTAACTGAATTATTCATCTAGCCTGAAAATGTATCACATGAAAGGAAAATAGAACTACCACTCTAGCTCTGAACATACTTTAACATCAAAGTTCTGCATCCCGGTTATCCTTGTTGCTTTAAGAAGTGCTCCATCTAGCCCATATGTCCATCCCTACAGAAGAATCATTTCATTGTAAAATGAAGAAACAAAAACAGGTCAGAAATATAGATTGCATAAGCTTGCTTTCCGATATATGAAATATAGATTACATGACAAACAGGTCATATATAGCAACTTCCAAAAGTTTATACACAAGGACACCTCTTAAAATTATGGGAAATCTAGACATACTAATTTGTTTATATGAAAGAGTGCATGTTATCAAGTAGAAAAATGAAAACTGTGACAAAAGTAGCAGGAAGCTTCTTCACGATGGATAAGCATTGACATTGGTAGATTGCTACACCCCGGTATATCTCAATTACCAATTTTTATCCCTAGTGTATAAGTTATTCTCTACCAAGCGAGAAAACACAGAGGGTCGTTTTTTGGTAACTGGAACTTAGAATAATGCACAAATTCAAAAACCTTTGCACGATGAAACTAAGCAGAAATGTTTTGGTCTGTATTTATTACTTCATTACCATAAAAAACCATTCTCTACCCAATCTAGAGAATATAGACAGAATGCACGATGCACTGACTCTTTTATAAGCAGGGATTGGACTATATTACAAAATAAAAAATCCATGACTTAAGGAAATGGACTCCGCATATCATGAAGCCAGGCAACAACAACTTTGTGAAGCAAGAGGTAATAAAGAAGTATGTTACTGCTTGAGCTCTTATACACAACTTTTTGAAATATTCTGTAACTGCTATGTCGTACTCGTACAATATTTCAAATTTGAAATTTTTTCAAAAATGCTTTCCATTCCTCTTTATGCAACAATTCCAAGCTCATAGACTGATCCTGAGCTTGCAATAATGTTAGTTAAAACCAAGTTCATCATCAAGGTCCTAGCAACTATCTTTCTAATAATGAAGCTCACTTTGCAACTCTAGAAGCTGACGGAAAGTAATGAAAAGCTGCATTCAGAATTTATTAAATGAATTTCTTCATCATGCCAACCACAGATTCAGCAGAACTTTCTCAAGTATGTAACCATCTATACCTAATTATAACAACTTTATAGTCAAAATCACAAGTTATCCTATGCTCACATGGTAAGGGCATACAAAGCAAGATTTCTGTCCACTTCCGGTAGTAAGAAGAGAGGCGTGATGTCGACACACATTGTGGAATGCATGAAGCTTCCCATTATCGTCCTTACATACCACAAACTCTACACTTCCTAACCTGCCATAGTTGAATCTATTTTTCTTCATAAACAATAAATTAAAACACAATAGACTGCTTAAATTGTGATGAAGCAAATCAAGTATCTCCCTTGATCGTTCCAAGCAGGAAACGACCAAAGGCAAACACCAAACGTCCAAATAACAGGAGAACCTACAAAAGAAGAAAAAAGATTCATACTTTCCAGAGAAGAAGTCACGGGGATATTTTATCTGATCGATGTATCCTGCAAACGAACATCGGTAATTAATTGATGACGTTCTCAACAGCCAAATACAGAATCTTCCCCTATTATCCATAAAGAACAAGAACAGCACAAAAGGTGAGTGAAGAAGATACTAACCAACAGCCTGCCAACCTCTGTAGAAGACACGATTGAGTTCCATGTCGTAAAAGGAAGGTTCAGTATACCATGAGCTAGGTGGGGTCAAAGCTTTCTCCAACGGAAGATCTGGGTCAAATTCATCCACCAGTTTCCGCGAGCGAGTTTGACATGATTGAGGATTTCCAACAAGACAGCAACTGACCATCGAATGCTTGTTATATTTCGATTGTTGTCTCTGTTTCTGATGACAAAGATATTGGCTTCCATAGTGGTTCCAAGTCACTGTTGGAGAACTGCGGAGGACACTGTTTCCGGCGCGTGGTTTGAAAATCATGATGGTTGCTCCGGTGGGGGTGAGAATTGCCATGGCGGGTTTTACAGAGGCAAGTTAAGCGAGAGTCGCTGCTGACTGTGACCACCATCGTTCAGTATTTGGACTCCCTTGTAATTTTTGTCCTTTTTATTTAATCTTATTAAACCATCGTCGTTTTGTTTCATGCGCAAAATAGTTTTATGATAAATTTTTAGTTAAATTAAACCGCGCCTAACAAGTGCCTCACCAGCCACCACACGATAACGATGAACGTAACACGAAGAAGGTAAAGTTCAGAGATCAAGAAGATGAGGAGATGACGTCTGCTGAAGGAATACCATTACCCTCCTTCAAAATCAAAGAGAAACTTCCGGGGTCCAGGACTGAGACGACGGGACTTGACTTAGAAAAAGAGCTGGGTGTAGTCCTAAATCAAGACAATGTTGTGGTTACTGAGGACATAGATATCCCATCCATTCAGTTCTCAGAGAGGATTAAGAACGTCTTAGATGCTTCTGTCCAGCAAACAGTGGTTGTTCGTCTGCTGGGAGGAGTTCTGGAAATGCGGGGTCTGCAAAGTCGCATTGAAGGCTTGTGGAAGCCTGGAGTAAAGTACAAGGTAGTTGATCCGGAAAATCATTACTTTCTAGTAAAATTTCAACCATCCATTGTTGATTATGTCAATGTGCTAGTGGTGGTCCCTGGTTGGTGCGGAAACCTATCTAACAGTTCAACCGTGAAGTTTGGCAAGGATAGTTTCGGCAATCGCTGAAGGAACATCTTTATAAACAGTAAAATAGATTTATTTTTACTTCCATAACGTGAAGTGGTGGTTGCATAGGTGAGGTTTTCGAGAATGCCCCTACAATATTTATCACTAGAGCACTCTAAGAGTCATCAGTAGTGGGAAAAGCCATTCAAATTAACTTTATATACTGTTGTTGGTGATCGACAGAAATTCGCACACTTAGCAGTAGAAATTGATCTTACTAAACCGTTAATGTCATGAATCCTGGTGGATGGGTGGACAAAGAGTTGATACGAAGGCTTGCCACGAATTTGCTATACCTGTGGGGGATATAGACATGTGGATGAAGAGTGTAAGGATGTTATGTTAGTGGCTTTCATGATGGAGGAGGTTCAATTGAAGACCCCGGCAGAAGAACCCAGTGCGGCGGAACCGTCAAACGCAGATGAAGCCAAATTTGGACATTTGATGCACGTGTCAGCTAGTGAGGAGACATTACACAAAGCCAATAACGACTATGGGAGGATTGCCGACTACTCTTAAAATCCTGCAGAAAAGAGGAGAGTATGGGTTCAGGATCACGATTTGACACATTGGCATTAAATTTGGAAACTGACTTGTCGGCGAACGATCGTGAGGATATCAATATAGAAGCTATCCTAAGCAAAGCAGAGGCTCCAGTGAAAGAACACCTGAAAAGCGGACAGAACCATCCAAAAGCTATAAAGTTCTTAAAAGGGTAGGCCTAAGCGATCCATGGGAAAACTGGGCCTCTCGTTAGCCATCCCAGTGAGACCTGTTATGATAGGGCCCTTAGACACCATGACTCATACCCATCTGAAAGCAACAGCAAAATCTTCCGGAATGGTGATGCAGGGACTGGAATATTATATGAGAACCACCAAATTGGATCTGAGGAAACACACCGCTATTGTAATACGAGAAACTGAAGATAACTCTTTAAGGGAAAAGTCCATAGACGGGCAGGATAATCCCATTATCAGACAAGAATCGGTGGAGGCGTAGGAGCTAAAGGCAAGCCGCCTAATTCACATAGTAGTAGGGGAACATGGGCATTGATGAATTTGACGGTGAAGAAGGGAACACGACTAAAAAAACTGTCCAACTCCACATATAAAGCTTTGGAACAATACCTGAATGTTGACAATGTTAGTCATTTTCTATAGGAGATAAACGCTTAAAAGATTGTAGAAGTGGAGACGGCTAAGGAGTCTCCTCCTGGAACTTCATAAAGTCCATACTTCAGTTCCCACCAAGTTCTAATGATGGAGAATATTTTTGTTTGGCTTTGTCGTGGTGTAGGTAGCAAGAGATTTTTGTGATTTTTTCTCGAATACAAGCGGACTCATAATCCGGACTTGGTGGTAATTGTGGAACCAAAGATGAGTGGCGAGAATGCTAATGATGTGATTACTGGTATGAGATTTCCTTTCTCTTATCGTGTGGAAGCAATTGGCTTCAGTAGTGGAATATGGATTCTATGGAAAGAGCTTTTGAATATCAAAGTGGAATCTAGCCATCCCAATTCTTTCACTTGAGTATGAGTGGTAGTATTGACTAAACTTATTTCTTGGCAGTCATCTATGCTAGTCCCACGTCCTCTAAGAGGAAGAAATTATGGTATGCCTTGCATAATCTAACTGTGACTATAGGGAATCATCTTTGGCTTCTAAAGGGCACTTAAACTTAATGTTACTAGCCGAGGATAGGAAGGGAGGTTTGCATTGGAGAAATGGGCCGTGTAAATTCTTCAGAAGTTTTGTTCAACAAAATGGACTTCAGGACTTGGGGTATAAAGGTCCTCTATACATTTGGTCTAAGGGGTCTCTTATGGAGAGGATTGATAGGGCTTTGGAAAACCAATCCTGGCTCAACGATTTCCAATTTTGCTTGATTTTTCGTCTACCAAAATTTCATTACGATGATCGACCCCTGATCATTAAACAGGGTAATTAAGCAATGGGGAGCCCATAGGAATTCGAGTACTCATGCGTCGAAAGCAACTCAAGAGTTTGCATCAGTGGCACAAGATTAGAACTTGAACGTTTTTCGCGGTATATGGCGACGAGAAAGGAGAATAGAGGCTAGACTAACTAGCATCCAAAAAGCCTTGAAGCAGTATAATTTACGGAAGCTGCAGACTCTTAAATAAGGATTCTAATTTCGCCCGAGTTGATCGAGCCATGGGCCAAAAGTGGTCGGCCGGTCTAGGTTAGCCTGTGACTCAACTGTTACTTCAAAAATAATGTCGTTTTTGACATTTATTAAAAAAATTTATAAGATAAGTAGGCCTAGTCGGCTCAGGAGCGACCCGAGTCTGACCCGACCAATTGACATTCCTACTCTTAAAAACACTCCCCTAGAAGATTACAAGAATATTCTTATTGAAGAGGAGTTGTTGTGGAAACAATGAGCTCATTGTGATTGGATTCAGTTTGGAGATAGAAATACCTCCTATTTCCATGCTAAAACAAGAGCAAGGAGATGGAGAAATAGAATCGATATGTTGAAGTTGGATGGCATAAATTGATGTACTGACGAGGAAGCATTATTTAAGACAACTGTAAACTTTTTCACAGATCTATACATAAAAGAGAAGGAGAACTTAGGAGGTATGAGATTAGGGGTAAATTTACTAACCTAGTAGACAGGGATATGCTTCAACTAGCAAGCCCCGTTGATCAAGATGAAGTACAACAGGCTCTGTTCGCAATGGGTGTAACGCCCTCTATTACGGGGTTAGAATATTGAGAAATTTTAGCGTACTATATGCTTTGCATAATTGAGTTTTCACTTATATGTGCATATGCAATTTTAGACAAAGAAAAATAAATTGTACATGCATTCGTGACATTTTTCCGGAATAAAGTGAATTTATAAATGTGACTAAATTGTGGAAAACTCATTCGAGGACTATTGGAATTATTTCAAAATTTTAGGAATTTCTAAATTTAAGTATTTTTGTACAAGGAAAAATATTAGAAGTAGACAAATGGCATTGAGACATGTGGCAATCTTCGATGTTGATAAATGGTTTTCATGCACAGTGACACGTAGAGAGGTATTGTTCATACACGTAGTCACGTGTATAAGAAGGAAAATTCTGCAGCTGGATTACTCTTCATTTTGGTTTTGTTCTTCATTGAGAGCATGCAACACTAGACTCCTTTCCTTGCTCTTTTCATCCACAACCAAAACTACTTGTTATGCATGTTTGTGTTTTTGGCTTTTGACTCTCAACTACTGGAGCACTAGCTGAAAATGATTATAAGCTTGTGTTAATGTTTGTTTGCTTAAGAGGATTAGAAAATTTGGAATTTGTTGAGCTGGAATTTTGCGGAATCAAGTAAGTTTTTCGTGAATAAAATTTGATGATTTTTTAATGTTTTGTACATAAATACATGCATGAGTTATGTAAGTTGACTAGTTTCGGTGACAGTGATGACAAAGATGAGTTACGTAGTAAGAATGAAAATACAATAGAGAGAGCAAGTTAAACATGATTTAACATGCATGCATCGGTTTTTAATGTTGAAATATATAATTGTTTTGTGTTAAGTTGTGATGAATTGAAATGGAAGTATAAGAATTGGTTTAAGTGTGATATGTGCTCATTGAATAAGATTGAAGTATAAAATTTGGAGCGTTTGAAGATGATGAACTTGAAGATTTCATTCATACGAAAGTTTGCCACGGCCAACTCTCATTGGTTTGCCACGGCCAACTTGAAGAATTTGGCTAGGATTCCTTTCAGGTAAAGTTTGTTGCGACTAACTCTAGGTTTCGCCGCAACAAACTTGTGAGAGTTTTGCGAGAATTCCTCTCTGGAGGAGTTCGCCATGACAAACTTTTCTTTATACTAAACATGCTTCGGTATTTTAGGCATAACTTTCCTTGTAGTTATCCAAATGGAATTATTTTTGATTTGGATTAAACTAGAGATATAAGGCTATAAATTGTCTTAAGAGATTAAATTCTAATTTTGCCTCTAAGAATTTCATAATCTGATAGGAAGTTGAGATAAGAATTCTATTGAAGCTTAAGAATAGTATGAAATCTTTTGGGAATAACTTTCAATATATTGACCCAAATTGGATGAACTTGGTATCACTGGAAACCTAAGAAAAAGATGGACAACTTTCTAAAAGGAAGTATTACCTAATTACCCTACCTATTAGATGAGAATAATTAAACAAAGTGGACCCGAAAATTGGTTGTGAAATAAATTAGGATTGAGAAATTGAGTATGGTTTCACATGATTGATAATGTGACAAAATTAAGGATAAGAAACCCAGATTTTTTACATGAACATGCATCATACATATTTAGTATGCATGAGTGTGCATAATTGAATTCATAATTGTGCACAATAGTGATATGTGTTGTATTGAATGTTTTAGAAGAACCCTTAGAGCGACCAATTTCAGATATTACCGAGACTTCGAGGTAATAAGCAATAAGGGAGCTTTTGTAAGTAATTTAGATGGTTTCTTTTGTAAGTAAGTGTATGTAAGTGATATTTGAGTGTTTGTAAGTAATTCAGCAAGAAAGTTTTGTTGGTTTTACTTTGACTATTTTGTTTACTATTGATTTTGCTCCATTAAATGATTTGCAAAGCTGTCAGCAATCTTTAGGACGCTCACATTTTATTTTGTCCTATTTAGTACTGAATTGAATATTGTTTCTTGATGATTGTGTTCTGAGCCTCGGGTCAATGAATGTTTGAAATATTTAAAGTATGCAAATATCATTGACTAATTATTATGCACATGAATTGAATTTGTTTGGATTTAAAACTTTTAAGTCCTAGTCGTGGGTAAATAAGCATGCCTAGAAGGGTATGCAACTATTTCTGGACACTTCGGTGTCGAGACTTCGGTCTCTTTTGGACAATTCAGAGTCGAGACTTTCGTCTCTTCTGTTTAGTGATGCCAATCATGGTATCTTCTGTATAAGTCCCGTTACTCGCTTCTATTTATGGATTTATAATCTAACTCATTTTGCACTTTGATCTCTGATAAGCTTTGATAAGAAACAAACAATATTTTTATTTGATGGGTTAACAACTAATTCGAAAATCATTTCCGTATTTCTGTATGTTTTGTTCTGTTATTGAATATGGCTGACTTTGGCATGTGAAGGGTTTTCATTAATAAATGATATTATGTTCTGGAATTCAGTATGTTGAGATGCTTTTGTATAACATGATTCAGTATCTGTTGTGGTTAAACATAATTTAGTTATTATTCACTAAGCTATATGCTTAGCATGGTAGATTTGTCCTGTGTAGGTTTAGAGAGAAGGACGTAGAGACTGAGATAAGTCAATCGCAATAGCCAAAGGAGTCTGAGTTTTGTTTTGCTCAAATTGTATTTTTTTAAGTTTGTTTTTGGACTTGTTTATGATGTATATAACTTTGTATTTTTGGTTGGAAGGTTTGTAATAACCTTATTTCAGGTTGGTTTCTGAAATTATAATATGTAATGTATGTTTATTGCGATTATGGAAATGCATGTATAACGTGTTTCGTATGTTCAACTTATATAATGTACTATATAAGCTGATAACAAAGGTGATTGTCAAACAACTGAAGTATCTGCTCCCTAACTTAGTGGATCCTTCCCAAACAAGTTTTGTGCAAGGACGTAATACCACAAACAAAATTATTATTATCCATGAAGTCATACATACTATGAGGCGTCGAGCGGGAAATAAGTATATGGCTATCAAAATAGACCTCCAAAAGGCTTATGATCAATGAAGATGGGAGTTTATTCAAGATACTTTGGAGGATATTGGACTCCCCAGTCAGTTAATTAAGCTTATTATCACTTGCATTAGCTCTCCCTCCATGCAGATCCTTTTGAATGGTTTGTCATTAGAAAATTTTGGCCTACCCACAGTATTCAACAAAGATCCTCTCTCACCATATCTCTTTGTCTTGTGCATGGAAAGGCTCTCTATGGCCATTGAGACATAAGTTCATGATAAAAAACGGCTTTCTTTTAAAACCAATTGCAGATCATGTTCATCAAAGGTTAACAAGTTGGTCGGCTCAAAATATTTTCTTTAGCTGGCTGTACTACTTGTGCTTAATTAGTTATCCTTGCTTTCCCTTATTACACCATGCAAACTACATCTATTTCTTAAGGAGTGATCAATCAAATTGAGGGTACTTGTCATCCTTTTCTGTGGGGAGCTACTAGAGGAGAGCGAACGATGAGTTTGATTAATTAGAAAGACGTTTATCAACTGAAAGACCAGGGA
Source organism: Erythroxylum dillonii (assembly GCA_032467995.1). Lineage (NCBI taxonomy): Eukaryota > Viridiplantae > Streptophyta > Magnoliopsida > Malpighiales > Erythroxylaceae > Erythroxylum > Erythroxylum dillonii. Next base: position 2,071,231 of record JANKYE010000225.1, read on the forward strand.
GGTCTTGGGATGATGAGTTTGAAAGAAAGTAATCAAGCATTTATTACGAGAATGTAATTGCTAATGTCGGACCTCGTTACCGGAGCCCAACATCGAACCTGAAAACATGTAACTTGTGCAGGGAGGGAAGACTTCAAAGTTGAACTTTTAAGGAAAATTCGTTCGAAAGCAAAAGTGAGCTATAAGCAGACCTCATATTCTTTTTAATTTCTCAATTCAAAACCCACAAATACAAAATGAACTTAGGCATAACCACATGGA
>JANKYE010000225.1:2099996-2110386 GCA_032467995.1 Erythroxylum dillonii
CTACCATGCTTTTTGGGCTCTCCTCCTCACAAGCCCACTATACCCTAATCCATTTATTTCTAATCCTCCTTCTCTTTATTGCCTTTAATCCTAAGGCCCATTCTTCCAACAAGCCCTCCATTAAGACCCAACTTTTAATTCCCAAACACACTTGCTAATTCCAAGGCTCAACAAATATATATATATATACACACATAATTAAAACAATTAAGGCAAAATAAAAAGTAATTAAAGAAATAAGTAAATAAATCAATAATAATAAAAGAAGAAAAAAAATTTCGGGGGCCAACAATCAAAGTCCTGGTGAGTGAGTCATACGTTTTGAAACTGGAAACTGGAGGATCCTACGGTTGTAGGAAGCCGCTGTTGGAACTGTATACACATAGGGCGATGGTTTGAACCGAGAAAAGGCAAACGTTAGTTGATGGTCTGCAGGAAGGTTTGGAGCCACTCGATCGACCTAAAAACGCGGTCCAATCATGCCTGAACTAGACCCCGTTTCCACGTAAATTTCGATCCAATGTAACCCAAATCATACATCTTGCTATCCTGGACCTAGTCCTGAAAGTGTTTGTTGACGATCTGTGATGTCCTGGCGCCACCTTGTTTATTCGTGAGCTCCAGTTTGGCATTAAAATCCCTGCCGATAGCCAAGGGGTCTGCACAGAGCGTCCTACCCAAGCTAACAGTGACCAGAGGTGCTGTTGATTAGCGACTTGAGGACTAGTGTAGACTGCGGTAAGCGCGAAAAAGGTGGACTCAAAATCTATAGTGGTATGGATAAATTGACGGTGTGCACACACTACAGAGACGTGGAATTCCGTCTTCCATAAAATCCATATCCCTCCCGCAAAACCTAAGGCTTCCACCCAGAACGAATAGTCAAACCCCAAGGCCCGAATCACATCCTAGGCTCGGGTTCCACTAATGTGGGTTTCCATAAGCACGAGGATCCTTGGATTAAAGCTTCGCAGGTAATTGTGCAGTATCATTAAAAACTTGTGACTATTTGCCCCTTGGTAATTCCAAATAAGAATCGACACGATAATGAAACTAACTAAGGCGTGAACCTCCCGTAGGAGCATCCGGGGAACAATCATCCACTGAATGCTAGGCCTGCTCCTTTGGGCGGCCATCCTGGGTTCTGGTAGCAAGTGGTTCGGAACCACTAGATAACTCAGGTGGTTCTGGACGGACTGAGGTCGCCGTCGGTGGAACCAAGGCCCTCCATGCCATCCATAAACTAGAGGCCGACCGCTCTGTTAGCGGTGTGGGCTTCCAAAATTTGGATGTCGCATACCATTTCAGTATGGGAGGGGATTTCAATGGCTATATTTTTGTCCGCCCATGTAGGTTGCATTTGGAGAGGAGGGTTAGTTGGCGGAGGCTGATCCTAAAGTGGGCCCTCCCGGGAACTAACTCCTTGGGTAAACTGGGTTGTACCTAAATGGGGCCCTTGCATCCCTTTACTCTTCAATGCGGGTGGGCCAGTGGCTTTGAAGACCAGCCCATACGATGGAGCATGAGAAGGGCCAGCAGCTTGGGCCACTTTAATGCGTTGGCCCTATCCCGTCGGCTTGGCATTGGAGGAAGAGGCTAAGCTAGGTCGAGTCTCCATCAACGTTGTCCCCTTCAACGCTGCGAATCGAGAACCTGTCAGAGGAGAAGATGGCTGTGGGTTGTTCGAGGAAATGGACCGTTGGATAGACGCTATCGGTTGCTGTGGGAGACGTTGTCCTGCATCGGGCAAGGTCGGCTTCTCCGCTATTCGGAGGCGCTGCGGACAGGCAGCGGTGTCATGGCCGACGATACCGCAAGTGAAACAGAGCTGGAGTAGGCCTTCGTACACGACTTGGAGCACCTCTCCATCAAGCTCCACCGTTGTCTTTAAAGGCTGACTAAGGTCGAGCTCCACCGCTAGTCGGGCGTACCTACCGCGTTGAGTGAGCAGTGTGGTTTCATCGATCCACACCGTCTTGCCGTCAAGGTTAACTCAATCGCGGAGAATATCTGGATGATATGAGTAATAGGCAGATCTGGAATACGTATCCAGGTAACTGCATATCCATGCTTCGGACGAAAGGTGGTGTCTCAACATTGCACCGACAGGGTTTGGCCGAAGATGAGCCAAGGGCCATTTGTTAAGGCATGGAGATAGTCGACCTCGTCCAGAAATCGAACCAGGAGGAAGTCATGTTCAAGGTCGACTACTTTGATTGGGGCGACAGGTTTCCAGAGAGCATGCAGGCGGGAATTCAAAGTCTGGAAGCCAACCCTTCTGCCCAGGAGTTTGACGACAACGGTGAGGTTTCACTGCTGATCTAATTTGGCTTTGAAAGTGTGGGATAACGTTAGGCCACCACCAAGTTCGCTAGAGATGGGAGTAATGTCGCCCTCCTCTAGCTCAACGATTGTCTCCTTTGGCCAAGGCTGAGTGGGGTTGCTACGGTGTTTGGTGTAGTTCCTGTCACCACTGCACTATACGACATCGGTTGTGGGATCGGCGGGTCATCATCCCTCTTCCGTGTCCTGCCGCGCTTGGCCAAAGTCCCCTAATGCTCGAGGGTTGCCATAGGCGACACAAAATGGGTGAGAATGTATCTGGAGCTTGTTGAAAAACTGAAGTTGCAGCAAACGTATGTCAATTGCAGAAGATCAAGTTTTCGGGGTTCTTCATTTATTCTATTTCTTATCTACTTATTGTGAAAATCCATTACTTAAGTAATAGCCAAAAATAAAAATAACTTTTGCCCCTTCACCTCATTTAATAAAGTACATAATCAGCTTAATTTAAAATTAATAAGTGTATTTAAATTAAATTATATTTGAGTTTGAGTTAAATTTATTTTCTAACCTTAACCAAATATAAAAATTAGACTTAAGTATAATTTAATATAAAATTAAAATATTTTGTTTATAATTAAAGGTTAAAAGATCCTAAGTTCAATTTAATCTAATGTTAAAATGAGTATTTGAATTAAATTGTACTTAAGTTAATTTTTAATCTTAATTAAATATAAAAATTAAACTAATTTGCCTTATATAAAATAATTATATCAAATTATGCTAAATCCAAATTTGAGTATTTAAATTCGATTAAATTTAAATTTTAAGAATTTGATCCCCACATATAAATCCTCCTTATAGCATCACCAGTTCAAATAAGATAAATCTAAGGATTAGAGGAAATATTTAAATCAATTAATTAGAAGTAATAATGTTTAACTTGTCATAATAGCCCCATGATCGGCATCTTACTACAAGATTAAAAAGAATACATAATTTCTAAAAAAACATAAAAAGGGATATAGAGCTGTAGAAACTTATTATTTAAAAAAATATAATATAATTTTCACGTAAAAAAGAAGGTCTAATAATTATAATAAATAAAAAACAGAAATAGGAAACAATATTATAATGAGGAAATAATTCATTCCTTAATAATAGTTTGATACAGCCAAAAATCCTCTGTATTTCAGGACTTCTCTTTTGTTGTATCGTTAATTCAATTCTATAAGTGATCAAATTCTAGGGTTTTGATTCGTTTTCCATTTCTAGTCGATCGACTGTCTCGCATACATACTGATTTCGATTTCGAAGACTGATCAGTTGTTGATACTCTGCTCTCTTGCTCTTTTGAATTGCCTATTCGGAGGCGAGATATGGGTTTTCTTGAATTCTGTATGTTCATTTTAGCTGAACTGTGTAAGTCTTTACTTTGGTTTATGGGTGTTTCTGTTCTTCCTTAGACGATGTTGCTGACGTGCAGTCTTGGAACTTTTTGTTGTTCCTGTGTTTGGTTAGTCTGCCCTTTACCTGGTTCAATTGTCTAGATGCATGAAGCACGACTTTAGATGTTATAGGATTCCTGGATCATGATTATGACTCAATTGGGTCCCAGAATTTTGCTACAATATCCCTTCTAATTCCATTATTGTCATAAGTTAGTATCTGGGAAATATGAGGATGTGTGAACCTTTTTCATAAAGCAGATTTAGCGACCATACTATGCATGGTCTGTAAAGAGGAAAAGATTGCATCTTGACCAGCTTATATGCATTACGTACAGATAGAGACTTTCCTAATCTTTGTCATTTCCCCGTGTTTCACGTTGATAAACAGTTGTTTGGTTGTCATTTTAGGATACGTATTGGTGACATTCTTGTTTTGTTGAAGTGGTAGCAACCCAGAGGCTATCAGTCCTGTTCCTTAATTACTTTCCAATTGTTCCTTCTGAATTTCTAATAGTGATTGTCACCTTTATTAACTCTTACAACAATTGGTCTCTCAATACTCCTATCGAGTCTTTTGCAATTCTCCTTTAGGAATGTGTTGCATTTGCTATTGTTTTTACTTTTCTATGCTTATGATGCAAGTATAAGCTATTGCTTTTTTGTTAATGCAGATGGTTAATGCTTTTAAATTTCTATGATATTGTTGCACCTGCTGATACTTGGTCGCTAAGGGAGGTTCATATTCAACATGCCTTCTCTTCAACTGTTGCAATTTACCGAACATGGGCGAAGCATCCTGGCTTCAAGAAGGTTCAACTTTTTTGATGCATTTTATTTTTCCCATTTGTGATTGTTATATTTCTGGAATTTAGTTTCCTTTGGCCTTTATCTTCATTTAATTGTTTTCTACTATGAAATTGTTACTTGCATTCACGCCGTGCTTAATTCCATTTCAATTTAAAACTTGTTAAGAGATTCTGTTTTGGATAGATTATTGTCTTTGGTCAATTTGAGTGATCAATTGTCAACAAGTTTCTTGATTATATTTACTTGGGTATTCAAATATAAGGGATTCGAAGGTCGGATCCTTCATTATTAATACGCGTACTGTGTTAACTTCATAACATTCAGATTAGTATAGGAGATTCAGTGGCAATAAATTTCAATTCTAGAGAATTTTTGAACGTGCATTGGTTGCTAGATATAAAGTGTACATGATATTCTAAGTTAATTAGTAATTTTGAATAACTGCAGTGAAATAATTTATGATGAAACTTCTTTTCATTGATTTAAAATGTTTCGAGCTGCCGATAAACTCTGACCAGGTCCGCATTGTTTATAAAAACAAAATATCCATAGTTGAAACTTGATAACTGATTTTACCTTTTCTATTTAAACAGGAAATCTCTACTCTTTGCCGCTAGTATTTTGGTTGCTGGTGGGACTGCTGCTTATGTCCAGTCTCGATATAGCAAAAAGAGATCGGGTTCGATTTGTCTTTACAATGGGCTTAGAGATGATAAGGAGGAATTGGACAAACTGGCCGTGGAGGATAATAAAATTAATAATGCAACTAAAAAGAAAGGAGGTTTGAAGTCAATTAAAGTTCTAGCAGCAGTCCTTCTCTCTGAGATGGGCAGAATGGGTGCTGGCAACCTTTTGTCTATGGTGGCCCTTGCAGTAAGTGTATCCTCTGTGTGAATTCATATGTTATGGAAATTTACAAACTTATCTTTCTGTTGTTGAACTTTTTCTCATCTTTTATTTTTCTATGGATTCTAAAATCATGATACATTGGATTCGCAGGACATGTTTAAAAGATAAATGCCAGGTCTGTTATAACAAATACAAACACAAATATAATTTAATAATTTAATTTCCAAAAAAATACATATAATTTTTTAATATACATCCACCTGTGGCTTTAAAGGTTTTAGGTGCAATTGTTCATAATTTTTGGAGGTTTAACGCTTGCGTACATATCAACATTGTACAGTTTTTGCCTCCTGATATACTGCTTAAAGAGAGTAATGAGTATGTTTAAATAAAGAATCTTTTCTATTCGAATATGATTCAGGAATTGGGGAACTGTTCATCAGATGTACATCTCTGGTGTATGTTTGTACTGATTTTCCACGTTACTAAGTGCGAGGAACAAAATATATAACATCTTCACTCTATTGATTTTAACTCACTTGTGAATTATCTCCAATTTTCGCAACGAACATCCAATCCATGCGTTTGGTGAACAGTATTCTGTTCAAATCACAATGACATAATTTGTAGGTTTGGAAACTAAAACAAAGGAAGGGAACTGTTACATTGAACACTGAGCGATATTGAACCTCCACTATGAAATTTGCAGAATAACCGCACATGTATGTGCATTATTGTTTTCTTTGATTTGTTCTGAGGCACATATGTATGTCTAAACTTGTTGGCTTTTGCGCTGCCTTGATGTGTCCGGTAATGCTGATTCATATTCTCTGCAGGTTTTAAGAACTGCTTTGACCAATAGACTGGCAAAAGTACAAGGGTTTATGTTCCGAGCTGCCTTTCTCCGACGTGTACCTTTATTTTTTCGTCTTATATCAGAAAATATCTTATTATGTTTTCTTTTATCAACTATTCATTCTACTTCAAAATACGTTAGCGGGACCTTGAGCATGTGTTTCAGAAAAATATTGACGAAACTTATCCATTCCCACTACTTTGAGGTAATCCTGCTAATATCATCATTTCTGTGCAAAACTACAAAAAATTCTCATGTATTTTTATCTGCTTATATTGGATCAGCTTATTTGCATTCAATTTTTTATCTTCTCTGAATGTTTGTTTTGTTTAATTCTTTCGTTATGTTTCACCATAATTTTCTTTCACGTATAGTTTGTAGAATTAACATTTCGTGAATCTTTATCCTTCTTACCTTTATCTCAAATTTTTTATTCATTCTCTTTTGGGTAGAATGGTTTCTTAACTTTTTGAGGTCTTTATGCATCATAGTTGCTTCACTCAAGGAATGACCTTCTCACTTCCTTTTACGAAAAAAAATGCATGTTAATTGGTGCAACAACAAATCTTGGTTTAGGTTTGTGCTTTTTAAAAAATAGGTAAGTCAGTTGAATATCACAATTTGGTTCTAGTTTTTTCATTTGTTGTTAGCCTGTATTGGATTTTTTTTGCCTTTTTTCAGTGGATTCTTTGCTTGCAAAAGATTTATTATCTTATTTAAGATAATGTCATTGCATTTTCTGTGATGTTTTTGCTCATGTATGCATTTTCTGTTCTCCCACTAGTTGATGGGAGAGCCTGGAGATATTATGTACAGGTACGAATTTTAAGAAATTATGCTTTGTCAAAGATCTGGCTGTTGCAATTTAGTGCCCAATATTCACCGTCACAGTCTTCAGTTTAGAAAATTGGCCATCATTTCTGCCAAAACCAATCTTGTTTAGATGTTAACTGAAGAATGTACCATCTTTGTTTAACCTTGGAATATATGTGTACAAAAGTGGGAATAATTTCACCGTGTTATTGAATAGAAAATATACGGCCATATATAGCCTATTACAAGAGAAGTTTAAATCTAGAAATATATCTAGATATATCTAATCTAATCTAATATGATCTAATCCCTTAATTTAAGGGATTTGAACTTATTCTATATGAACTATATACAGCCTATCTATATCTCAATATAATCTAGACACAACTGTATAGTATCTGTAGAAGAATATTAGTATATCACCAACACTTCCCCTCAAGCTAGTGAATAGATATTGATCATTCCCAGCTTGCAACTAAGTTCTTCAAATTTGAATCTTGCTAGTGCCTTGGTAAAAACATCTGCAACTTGACTGCTGGTGGGCACATAGGCAAGATCAATTAATCCAGATTCCACTTTCTCTTTGATGAAATGACTATCTATCTCCACATGCTTGGTTCTATCCTGATATATAGGATTCCTTGCAATCCCTATTGTGGCCATGTTATCACACCACACTTTCATTTGAGACCCTATTGTGATTTGTAGTTCTGCTAGGAGCCTCTTGATCTATATTCCTTCACATATTCCAAGTGCCAAAGCTCTATACTCTGCTTCAACACTGCTTCTTGGGACCACTGGTTGTTTCTTGCTTCTCCAAGTAACTAAGATGCCCCACACAAAGGTGCAATAGCCTGTTGTGGACCTTCTATTAGTTACAGATCCGGCCCAGTCAGCATCTGTGAAAACTTCAATGCTCCTTACTCCCCCTTTCTTAAAGAATAACCCCTTTCCGAGTGTCATTTTTAAGTACTTCAGGATTCTATACACTGCCTCCATGTGTTCCTCTTGAGGATTGCTCATAAATTGACTAACCACACGGACAGGAAAACTGATATCTGGCCGAGTATGGGATAGATAAATTAGTTTTCCCACCAGTCTCTGATATCTGCCAGTGTCCACTGGTGTACCACCCTCTTTAAGACTTAACTTATATGTTGATTCCATAGGTGTTTCTGCTGGCTTTGCTCCTAGCAAGAAACAACTAGTGGTCGCAAGAAGCAGTGCTGAAGCAGAGTATAGAGCTTTGGCACTTGGAATATGTAAAGGAATATGGATCAAGAGGCTCTTAGCATTCCAAAAGATCAATAGTATACTTCCTTTAAGACACTGAGATACCTTTACTAGATTTGGCCACCTCCATTCCAAGGCAATATCTCAAGTTACTCTTATCTTTGATTTAAAATTCTCGAGTCGAAGAATACTTTAGCTCCTGTATACCTTCCCAATCATCACTTGTAATGACAATATCATCAACATAGACAATAAGGATAGTTATCCTACCACTAGTCAAATGCCGAATAAATAGGGTGTGATCAGTCTGGCATTGATAGTAATTAAGATTCTTCATTGCTCTTGCAAATCTCCCAAACCATGCTCTAGGTGACTGCTTCAAGCCGTACAAAGACTTTTTAAGTTTGCATACTCTCTGCGGGTTGTTGTTTCTTCCTAATCCCTGTGGCAATGCCATATACACCTCCTCTTCAAGATCACCATTCAAGAAGGCATTTTTGACATCAAGCTGATGTAGGGGCCAATCTAGATTTGCAACTAGTGACAATAGAATCTTAATTGTATTGAGTTTGGCTACAGGTGCAAATGTTTCCTGGTAGTCAATCCCATGTGTTTGTGTAAATCCCATAGCCACAAGTCTTGCCTTATGCCTGATAATACTTCCATCAGAATTGTATTTGATGGTAAACACCCATTTGCATCCCACCACAGTTTTTCCTTATGGTAAGTCTGTTTCTACCCAAGTCTGATTCTTCTTAAGTGCACTTAGTTCATCATTTATTGCCTTCCTCCATTTAGGATCCTTGATAGCCTCCTAAAAATTATGAGGTAATTTTTCAGTAAATAACTGAGTAACAAAGCTCTGAAAATGGGGAGATAGCCTGTTATAAGAGACAAAGTTGCCGATTGGGTGCCTTGTACATGATCTTACTCCCTTCCTTAGTGCTATAGGCCAACCCAACTCCTCAGAATTTGTAGTAGGTTCTGATTCATGACCTTCTCGGAAAGTATGATAGATTTCTCCTGCCAAGTTTCACTTGCTACTTGTTGTTCATTTCCTTGTGTTGTTTCCTTCCTTCTTGTGTAAAATCTGGTATAATTTCCTGGTTTGTCCAGCCTAGCTTCGGTATCCTTCTCCTTATCACATTCACCATATTCAGTGGCATTCTTGTCTAGTTGGGGGCTGGGATCATCTGTCACAGTGGGCTCAAAGGGTTCTGAAGTGAAAGTATCAGGTGAACTGAAAGTATCAGGTCTGATTTGATTATGGTCAGGTGAAGAAGGTGAAATGGAAGGTATATTTTTCTGGGATAGTGTGTCTGATATGCCATCATTTTCTGAAAACTGCCATTCACACTCACAATTCTCCCCCTGAATGGGTCTGTTTGGATAATAGGGTTGATTCTAAAAAAATGTTACATCCATTGTCACAAAGAACCGGTTGAGAGTAGGAGAAAAACATTTGTAACCTTTTTGAGTAGAAGAATAGCCCAAAAATACACTTATGAGCTCGGGGTTCAAGTTTTCCACCATGGTAATTATGAACAAAAGCAACACAACCAAAAACTTTGTGAGGTAGTTTATTAAGAAAGGGAACCAAGGGATAGGTTTCAAGTAATTTGTGTAAAGGTGTAAGGAAACCCAATGTTTTTGAAGGCGTTCGATTTATTAGATAAGCAGAAGTAAGAATAGCCTCTCCCCAAAAATAGTTTGGAACATTTGTATAATGAGCATAATAGACCGAGCAACCTCAAGTAAATGCCTATTTTTTCTCTCAAATACACCATTTCGTTGTGGTGTGTTGACACAAGAAGTTTGGTGTATAATACCATTGGTGATAAAAAACTGGTCAAAGGCTTTACTTAGGTATTCTTTCCCATTGTCACTTCTAAAAATCTGAATTTTTGTGTGGAATTGATTCAGTATAAAGGACTAAAAGTCCTTAAAAATCTGAAAATGTCCTGCTTTATCCCTTATAAGATATGCCCAAGTCAATCTCGTATGATCATCTATGAAAGTCTCAAACCATTTGACATTTTTCTTGGTTTTAATCCTTGATGGCCCCCAAACATCACTATGAATGATAGAAAAAGGTTTA
>JANKYE010000225.1:2130554-2146293 GCA_032467995.1 Erythroxylum dillonii
AAAAAAAAAGAGATGGGTAAACGGGTACCCGATGGGGGTCAACCCCCCAACGGGTACAGGGATGAGGGCGTCAAAAAAATCCCCGACGGGGATGGGGGCAGGTATGGGAGTAAGGGGCAGGTTCATGGGGCGGGTACGGGGGATGACATACCCGCCCCGTTGCCAACCCTAGTATTAACTGCTCAGTTGAGCTATAGATAAAAAAAATATTCGATTTAATTTAACTTGACTTGATCTAAAGTTAATATACTCAATTTATATCGATTAAACTTCAAATCAAGCTTAAACTTTTTTATTTGTAAAAATTTATGAGTTTTAAAATAACTCAAACACAGAGTTTCACAATCTAATCCATAAACATTAATTATATTTAAATGAAATATATTTTTAATAATGTATTTTTTAAATAATGAGTCTAAAGCTCATTTGAGATAAACCAAAATTAAAAGCTCAATCATCTGATAAATACCTAGAGAGCCACACCCCAAAAGTTAGCTTATGAAGGTAGAAAGTCCAAAGTCCTTATAACTTTTATATTAATTTTGTATTTAATAAATATGGAATTCAATTCCTATATCTTGCAATTAGATCAAACTGTAACATCATCTTAAGGTTTTATAATTAAAATAAAAAACCAAATATTTTATTTATACAGTTACATTTTCTCTTCGTAACTTTTCACTTATAAACATAAGTGAAAAAATATTCGATTTAATTCAACTTGACTTGATCTAAAGTCAATATACTTAATTATATCGATTAAACTTCAAATTAAGCTTAAACTTTTTTATTTGTAAAAATTTGTGAGTTTTAAAATAACTCAAACTCGAGTTTCACAATCTAATCCATAAACATTAATTATATTTAAATGAAATATATTTTTTAATAATGTATTTTTAAATAATGAGTCTAAAGCTCATTTGAGATAAACCAAAATTAAAAGCTCAATCATCTGATAAATACCTAGAGAGCCACACCCCAAAAGTTAGCTTATGAAGGTAGAAAGTCCAAAGTCCTTATAACTTTTATATTAATTTTGTATTTAATAAATATGGAATTCAATTCCTATATCTTGCAATTAGATCAAACTGTAACATCATCTTAAGGTTTTATAATTAAAATAAAAAACCAAATATTTTATTTATACAGTTACATTTTCTCTTCATAACTTTTCACTTATAAACATAAGAATTGATAATAAAACCTACATTTGATTCTATTCAAACTTGAATAATCAAATCCTGAGTTTTGAACACATCTAAATCTAAATAGTTTAAACTCATTAATTGAGTCAAATTTAAATTTTTGCAACATAAACTTAACTTAAATAAATATAAATCAACTTATTAAAAAATAAGATACCAATTTGAATTGAACATTAATAAGAATGGATTTGATCCATTTTGGACCAGGATCTTCACTTTAGGCTAATTCATCCCCCCAACGTTTATTTCATTTTATGTAACTTGTGGTCCTGTGATATTTATTTTTTAATACCTTAAATTGTTACTATTTTTTGAAACAAAAATTAAAAAATTCGACTCCACTGGGGATCGAACCCAGAATCTCTGGTTCCGTAGACCAGCGCCTTATCCATTGGGCCATGGAGTCAACCTGCTTGTCTGAACCATCCAAAACATTGATTACAATGGATAAGGTTTGCCATGACTCACCCTACTACTTACCAGCTATTGGTGAGCCAGAAAGGGAAAGGGGAAGGGAAGATAAAAGATCAATCTTTTTTCTTTTTATTCTGTTTTATAGAGATGCATTCTGGGTCAAAAAGCGTGAAGGAATCAATTACATAAATGCTATTCTATGTGCTTATTAACTACATAATTTTTGGTAATCTAAGTCTGGTTTTTGTTTCAAATGCATCATCCTTAATATAGAGAAAAGGGGAAAAAGCAATGGGAAAGCAGAAATCTTTGAGGAGCAAAGCAGTCCATTTTGTGTCTGATATCACCACTGTCTTGCTCAATCCTATATCTGATAAATCCTCCAAGCCCCATTCTCGTCCTCCTTCTGCCACTGTAAGTGTATGCATATTTGTATGATTGATGAGTAGTTCAAAGTTGGGATCTTTCTGGTTGATCCTATGGTTAATTTGATCTGAAAAGTTTATTTCGCTTATTCGGGTCCTTTTTGAGTTCGAATATGATTGTCCCATTAATTAATTGACGTTTTCTGGAAGATTTCTTGAATACCCATTTGGTTCGGAGGGAAATTCTACCTGGTTGTCCTTTCCTATTTTCGATTTTGATGTTTCATAGTTGTTTTCTTCTCTTTTCACTTCAAAGTTATGAACTTTCTTTATGTTTATTTTGAGTGATCATTTGTACTATTTTTTATAATTCGATGGAAAAGAACCCACTTTTTGATGGAATGGGAGGACATGAATATTCTTCCGTCCTGCTTTATATCATCCTATTCACTTAACTGAGTTGGCTCAGAGCTATCCGGTGTTTAATAGCACTTGCCCAGGAAACCAGCTATAAGGATTATCTTGCCGATGAGCTCGTGGCATATTTTTGGATTGAAATTCTCATATCGGGATCCTAAGCTGTTATTTCATTTGCCTTTCTATATATGAAGTGTAAAAAGCTTCATTAGGAATGTAAATGTCGGGACTTACTTCAGGAGCTATATTTCGTAGCTGTCTTGTGTTTCTTGATTATAATTCATGGCTAATCTTCAACAAATTGTTGATCTATTGTTAAAACAGGAAGAAGATAGTGACTCAGACAGGAATCAGCTAGACTCTATTGCAGAAGAATATGTAGATCCGTCGGCTGATGGACCTGATACTTCTTCATTTACTGCTTTTCTCTACTCCTTATTGTCATCTTCAGAATCTGGGAACAATGAGAAAACTTCTGAGCAGAGTGATGGTCAGGCAGAATTTGGTGGCCAACCTTCTGAGCCCTTAATGAGAGAGAATGGTGCAAAGAAAAGTTTACTTTCTCGTGGGAAGCAGTCTCTTCGTGCTATTTACCAAGCTGCAAGGTTTAGTGGATATCGAAGTCAAGAGTCAAAGGGTGATTCTGACTCGAAAGCTACTGATGAGAGTGATGATAATGATGACGGACTTGAGATGCATCATGTGCAGAATATGACAGAGCCTGTCTCTTTGATAGATCTTCCCACCACATCAGAACCTTCATTACTTCTTTCAGAGAAAGCTAGACGCGTTCTTTATACTTCTCTTCCTGCTCTTGTTCAAGATAGGAAATGGTTATTACTCTACAGGTGCAAGAACAAGTACTCATCTGTAGTGTTGAATTATGATTTTCCAATAATGTAGGTCTTACTCCGGCTCACTGGTAAATGGACAAATCTTTTTCTTACTCTCTGTCTCGATGGTTCTTTACAGTACGTGGAGGCATGGGATATCACTTTCAACCTTATACAGGAGAAGCATGGTCTGGCCTGGACTCAGTCTTTTGGTAATATCTTGGTTAACTCTAGGCTCCTTCATTTCTGTTCTTAAGGTTATACAAATTGAAATTAATCAACATTCTTATGGAACTTCACCAGATTTACAAAGGCATATAGTTGCATACAACCAACTCCGTCTTTTGTGATATAGAACCATATTTCATTAATTCTCATTTATATATCTACTTGAAAATTAACATTCCACGCATCATATAGAGCAGCAAAGTGAGTGACTTGTAAATTCATCTCCTGCAGATTTACCTTAGATACTCAAGTAATTAATGATGCAAAAATTTGAGCTTGGATGGATAATTACTATTTATTTTCTAGCTTTTTGTGTCTGTTATTCTGGTCTCGGAGGAGGCTACCCATCTCATGGAGTAAACTCTTCTTTCAGGTTGTTGGAGACCAAAAGGGTGCAGTTTTTGGTGGCTTGGTTGAGGCACCCCTAAGACCTACCAACAAGAGAAAATATCAGGTGGTGATAAAATTCACATTAACCTTCAGTGAATTTACTAAGCATGTAAACTATCATGCTGACATTTAGTTTGAACAGGGAACAAATAGTACATTTGTTTTCACTGATGTACCTGGCAATCCCATTATTTTCCGTCCCACAGGTATTTTCTTTTTTCCCTTGCTACGAACAACCCCGGGTTCAATGCTTTCCCTTTGAAACAAGTAACTTAGGAATGTGGTATGCGATGACATTCTGAACCTGGAGAGAGTTGAATCTAAGACCCATTTTAAGAAAAATTTCATATCACCTTTACTGTAATGACATTCTGAACAAATCACAATGTCTGACTAACAATATATATTGAACTTCTTATAACGAGACATATTGAACTACAATACATAGTCAACTTCTTGTCTATACACCTATAGATCTCAATCAGAAGAATGTATGACTGGTACCTGGAAGTGCACTAGTCCATCCATCAGAAGGCTTTCTGTGCTCTGAATTCCCATGAATAACATGCTGCTATTTGAATCTTAAGAATGGTCAAATTTTGTACTTTTTAGTCGTACTTAATTAAATCAGTGGGCAACAGTTGAAGAATTGACCATCAGGTTATTTGAGCGGTTGCTGGGTAGTGAGAAACTAGTTGGAAACCTTTTCAGTGCAATCAATCTGAGAGTTCTCTTATTACAATACTGAAACAGGTGCTAATCGATATTTTACTCTGTGCTCTACTGATTACCTGGCAATTGGTGGGGGTGGTCACTTTGCTCTCTACCTGGATGGTGACCTGTGAGCCCTGATTCTCTTCTCTGCTACTTTTGCTATTTTTCAGAAATACTTTATGACGTGCGTTTCTGTCAATTCTCAAATATGACAAAGTGGATATGTGTGGTCTTACTACATTCATGTTTTTCTTAAACAAAAGATTAAATGGATCAAGTTCGGTCTCGGAAACTTACGGAAACTCTTGTCTTGCGCATTCTGAAGATTTTGAAGTTAAAGAGGTTGAGGTATGCATATGTCTTCACAACACATTACACAATTTCTTTCTGGTCCATTACTTTCGGGGGTGTTTAGGCACATACTGAGCCATTTCCCAAGTTCATGTAGCAGGAGTGTCTTAAGTTATTCTTCATTTCTTTCTTGGAATTACAGTTGTGGGGTTTTGTATATGGTTCAAAGTACGAGGAAATACTAGCTTTAAGCAGAACGGAAGCGCCTGGAATTTGCAGGTGGTAATCAGTCAACCAACGACGAGGGAGACATGTCCATGGGATCAACAACGCTGTATATTTGATCGACGAACTTCGATATAATCGGATTAAGCTGACTGCCGAGTGAGTTGCAATGCAGCTCGATGTAGATATTCTGTGTACAGTAAAAAAGCTATCTTCTACCTTCAGCCTACGTTACAAGTACAAGAGACATGCTTGTATAAGTCTGGTTGTTGGTTCTTTTTGGAATCGCAGTTCAACAGAAAGTTTTCCACTGTTTGTATCAGATGTTCTGGATGGATATAATCTCTTTGTGATATTAAATGTGTAATAATCTTCATTACTTTGAAGCACTAAATTCAAATGAAGTTTTAATGGAGTTATTCTAGGAGAATCCGATTCAGCCATTTCAAATTCAGCAATAATAATGGAATGAATATGATCACACACCGTTCCATTTCTACACCATACACAGGACGTTAAGAATAAGAAGCGAGTTCTAAGCATTTAAAACAGATCCGATGCAATCTGTAAATTTCAGAAAAATCTGTGATAAGACAAGGATGTGAGGAGTAATAGATTCAGAACACCCGTGGCACTCGATCTATTCAAGTGATGGTTTTTGCGTCGCATCGAACAAACTTAGTTACATGATCATCCTCAAGACAACCAACTACCTTTTCAAGGGATTGTTTCCTCGTCTCTCTGCTAAATCATGTCATTCAACTTGTGACTACCTTAATGGTCACCTCAACTCCATCTTCTGCCTACGCTATCCGAGTTTCGATGTTGTCCTTATGTCTCATGCTCTTGTCATTACAAGTGGGAATGCAAACAATGTTTTCATATCTTCCAAGCTCATATCTTTCTATGCCTCCTTTCAGAGACTCCATTCTTGCAACAAAGTTTTTTATTCAGTTAATGAAAAAGACACCTTTCTTTGGAACTCTCTCATTCAATCTCACTTCTCTTGTGGAAATTACGCTGAAGCTTATGACTTTTATGTTCGCATGCGGTTGTCTAACATCCTGCCCAGTCAGTTTACGTTCCCCATGGTTGTGGCTTCTTGTGCTGAGCTTTTGTGGGTGAATCAGGGGAAGTGTGTTCATGGGTTGGTTGCAAAATCCGGGTTTTTTGAGGGAAATTGTGCTGTTGGGTCATCATTGGTGTACATGTATAGTAAATTTGGGTTAACGTGGGACGCGGGTGTTTTGTTTGATGAAATGACTGTGAGAGATGTTGTCTCATGGACTACGCTTGTCATTGGGTATGCGCAGAACGGAGAGAGTGAGTTGGGTTTGGAGTGTATTAGTGAAATGCATAGGACTGGTGGTATTGGTGAGAGAATGAACTTTAGGACAATGGAAGGAGGGCTTCAAGCTTGCGCTGATTTGGGTGCCTTGGTTGTAGGCAGGTGTTTGCATGCTTTTGTGGTGAAAACTGGACTTGGGTGTTCTTTGGTTGTTCAATCTTCTCTTCTGTCAATTTACTCCAAGTGTGGGGATTTAAGTGAGGCTTGTAATTCCTTTAGTGAATTGGTTGATAAGGATCTTATTTCATGGACATCGATCATCAATATCCATGCAAGATATGGTCTCGTGAATCATTGCATAAGTTTGTTTTGGGATATGCAGGTTGATGGTTTGTTTCCAGATAGGATAATTCTAAGTTGCATCCTATCAGGTTTTGGCAATTCCTTGAATGTGAGGGAAGGAAAGGCTTTTCATGGGCTGATTATAAGGAAAAATTATGTGATAGATCATATAGTTAACACTGCATTACTGTCCATGTATTGCAAATTTGGACTTTTGATTCCTTCAGAGAAGCTTTTCGATAGGGAACATGAATGTAGTAAAGAATCGTGTACCATTATGGTTTGTGGTTATGCTAAACTAGGAATGGGAGGCAGGTGCATAGAATTGTTCAGAGAGATGCAAAATGAAGGAATTAAAACTGATTCCAACTGCCTGGTCTCTGTAATTTCTTCTTGTTCCCAGTTAGGGGCAAATCGTTTATGCAGATCGATTCATGGTTATGTGATTAGGGCTTTGATGTATCAAAATGTTTCCATTGCCAATGCACTTATAGACATGTATGGAAAGATGGGTAATTTGACTGTTGCGAAGAGAATATTCTATAGAACAAACAAAGATGTTGTCACATGGAACACGTTGATTTCATCATATGTGTGCTGTGGGGTTGCTGGTCAGGCTATTGCTCTTTTCGAGCATATGATTTTACAAAAATTCAAGCCTAACCAAGCCACATTAGTAACAGTGCTTTCAGCTTGTTCTAATGTTGCATCCTTAGATAAGGGAGAGATGATTCACCACTACATTGAAAAAGAAGGGTTCGAGCTAAATGTATCTCTTGTGTCTGCGTTGGTTAATATGTATGCAAAATGTGGGCAGCTAGAGAAGTCTCGACAGTTGTTCAACTCAATGGAAGAAAGAGACGCTATTTCTTGGAATGTAATGATCTCAGGTTATGGAATGCACGGACATGCAAAATCTGCGATTGAAATATTCCAACAAATGGAACGATCAAAGGCTAAACCAAACGCGATCACCTTTCTCTTGCTTATTTCAGCTTGTGCACATGCAGGACTTGTTGAAGAAGGGAAGAATCTGTTCAACAGAATGCATCTTTATTCTGTTGAACCCAATCTAAAGATCTATACTTGTCTGGTAGATCTTCTTGGAAGATCAGGGAAATTGCTGGAAGCTGAAGAAGTGGTTCTGTCAATGCCATTTCCTCCAGATGGCAATGTCTGGGGAGCTTTGTTGAGTGCTTGTAAAATTCACAATCAAATTGAGACAGGCTTAAGGATAGCAAGGCGTGCTATTGAATCTGACCCAGATAATGATGGTTATCATATAATGTTAGCCAACATGCTTAGTTATAGTGGTAAGTGGGAGCAAGCACAAAGAGCGAGAGAGATGATGAAGGCTAGGGGTGTTGAAAAAACAGCTGGTTGGAGTGCGGTTTAGTTCCAAGATCACCTCTTGGCGAACATATTCCTCATCTTGCAAGAAATTTAATATGGACTGGTTGTACACGGGATTCAGTAGTAGAAACTGAATTCACTGCAGGCTTTCAGCTTGGACATGCTGTCATAATTCAGCTATCTATAGGTACACGTTCTTATTGGATCGTTTTTATAAGTTTGACAGATTTTATTGTCAGGAACTGTGCTTAAATACTGGTTCTTTTACAACATTTATAGGTTTAATGCATATCAGAGTCATGAGAAGGGTGATTCTCATGCAAAAGTTGCTGAAGAGAATGAATGATGGTAATGATAATGGATTTGAGACGATGCGATAACATATGTAGTCTCCTGTTTCATTGGTAGGTCTTCTGCTCGCATCTCAACCTTACATTTGTACTTTCAGTGAAAACTAGATTTGCTCTTTATACTTCACCATGACTCTTGTTCAAGGGGGGGCTTGGTTTTACTCTACAGGGATGTAGGAAAGTTGACTCTTAACTATAGCGCTTAAACATTGCTTTTTCAGAACGTACAGGACCTTCTTCCTCTTCCTTATTTTAACTAGTTCATGGCTGTCTTTTATTGACTCTCTCTCTTTCTCTCTTCTTCACAGTGCATGGAGACATGGGATATCAATTCGTAGGTTATCAAGAAGAGGATGCTCTAGCCTCAACTCAGTCTTCTGGAAATCTTTGGATTAACATTTGCATTTTGTTGCTTTATTCTGTCCTCTGAATGATATTTATGCAAATTGAGAAGAAAGTGAATTTTCTTATGATGCTTGAAGCGTTGGCCAGAAGTATGAAATTCATGGGTAATTGTGCACAACCATTACCCGTTCTGTAGGAACAGCATTGATCTTTTATTCCCTTATGAATGACATAAACCTAACATTTTATGCATCATTTAGAGCACAAATGTGTTTCTTCAAATAGATTCTTAGTTTGAAGATGCACCCTAATTACTCGAGATATTAACCATGAAGACTTTTCGCATATTCATCCGTGTTATTTAATATGATCATCTCTGGTCTTCATGTGAAGGATTTGTAATGTTATCTTATTCTGCTATACTTAAATGCCTTTTATTAAGCTGGTATTGATGTATTCTGCTTGTCCTTTATAAATTTTACAGGACCTTGCAGTTTCTGAGTACCCAAATTAGGGATAATGTCTGGAACTTGAGCTTTAGATGTATTATTGCTATTTATCAGCTTTCTGGTTTTATCGGGCTACCAACCTGGGATGAGAACTCCACCCGTTTAACCGATTTCTTTAATGTTTTCGGGGACCGCAGCTTTTGGAAACTCGGTTGAGTCGATCTTGGCAAACCAGCAAGAGAAAATATCAGGTTTTAATGAAATTCGTATTGAACTTCAAATTCATAAACAAAGCAGATTCTGTAGCATATCATATAGTACATTAGTTTTTACATGGCATATCTTCATCTTACTTCTTTTATGCAATCCTATCAAGAAAAAAGACGGAACCAGGAGAAAGTTGATTGCGATGCCAGTGGAATTAACAAAGATTGATCTCATATGCTTATACTATTGGCTGGACTAGTGTTACAATTAGAAAATGTAGACCGTGTTAGCTGATATCGGAAGTACAATTAGACAAAAGTAGACTGTGTTAGTTGATATCGGGAGAAAAACACGGTAATGGTGCTGAAGAGGGTAGGAGTGATGCTTCCTCTAGATCTTGTGTTGTGATATCCAGGCCATACAGACAACCTTCATAGTTGGAAGGAGTGATACCTAATGTCAGCTTCATGTTTGCATAAACTAGACTAGTAAGTAAACTGTCGGATCCAGCATTATGTGCTGCACCAAGTCTTGCAATGCCAAGGCTCTCTCCGAGCTTCTGAAGCCCCATTTCACCCTTCTGGAGCCCTCTGCAAAATCTTGCCATGTACTTCACATCAACCACCGAACCGAATACAAGACGAACAAGTGCAGCAAATTCCTGTACAGATTCTGGCAAAAGGGCCACCGCTTGTAGAACATGTGCTAGATCATACAAGCCATGGAATGTAACCCATTTAGCATTCCTGTGTTTCCAGAGGATATGAGATAAAGAAGGTGAGAATCTCTCCATCACTATGCCTTCCTTTTTCAGTCTACAGAAGTCAATCCCACATAGCTTCAGGAAGTGGATAGAATCAGGGGAGTGTTTGTCCTCCTCAACATCAAACTGGAAGTTGAACTCCCATGTCATGAAAACGACACCCAACTCATCGGACAAGGTGATCCCGAGTTGAATCAGTTTCGAGTTTTCGACATTGAACTTCAGGTGCTTGTAACGAACATCATCAGTCTCGTTCCTTCTTGTCTTCAAGATACAACCTGGGAACTCTGTGTCGACGGTTATGACATGAAACCTGTACAATGCTGCATCGAGCATCACAAGCTCTTCTTCAAAATTCCCGTTCCATACTTCTCTGATCACAGTAGAATCCATGGTTGGTCTGAGACTAATCGTACAAAGTAAAAACAAAAACAAACTTTCTTCTTCAATTACTTAAGACTCGTACAACTTTGCATTTATAAGTTAGCCAATTTGGTTTCATTGACGGCTGCTGAAATCCGCTTCTTACTAGGATGTAAGACTTAATAGGATTTGGTTTAGTGGTAGTTTTTTCCGTTACGAACTCGAATATTCAAAGGTAGCGTGAATAATAGATTTATGGTTTTTTTTAGGACTTATAGTCTATCCCATATTTTATAATTAATGTATTTAAAACAACGGGTAAAAGAAGCTTCTTTCTGGTTTAAATAATTCTTTAAAAATTGCTAATTTTTCAAATAAAAAACTTTTTATTTTTTTAATTTTTCAAATATTTTTATGAACATAATAACAAAAATATATATAATATAAAAGTTACGTATAAGTTAATTAAATATTATTATAATAAAAGTTTGTGATAATTATTTTTGCATGTGAGTCCATTAGTAATAGCCTCTTAACTATATAAAGATTATCGGACTCTCCCATATCTTGCTTCATTGCAAGATTTTGGACCGGATGATGATGATGATCTTAAATTATTAATTTGAGTAAGATTTAATTAATTTAGATCCAAGTTAAAAATTAGTTAGGTCAACTTGTCAATAATATTTAAATTGTTACGAGATGATTATAACATAGATGTTTTACTATAATTATAAGAGAACATTTTATAAAAATAAAAATAAAAATTATTATTATAAATTACTTTAAAAAATGTTATACCTTTTATTTTTAAATAATTATTTGATAAATCAAACGAATAAAATATATTCTAAATAGTATATCTCTCATTATCATTTGCTTTTTTTTTTTTAACAACACCTATCAGAAATTTTGTTGAGGCGAAATTTAGAAAGGTTTAGTAATACGCAGTCTTATATGATAGAAATAGAGATTTTTGTCTTTTGCAATTTATCTCACTTCTAATTCATGATATTAAAACAAATTAATTGATAACAAGATAAATAAATAAATTCTGGAAAATTAAGCTGTATTTGATCTCGATCAAGTTTAGGCCCAAATGTTTTTTAATCATATGATTGGGCTTTATTGGATCCAAACTTGACCTAATTTGTCATCATTCCTCGTAAATTCCTTATTTGTTATAAGTTAATTCCAAGCATAGCCCAAAATCAACATGCTAAGCCCAATTAGGCTCATACTTTGCCTCAAATTTTTGTGATTTTTTAAAGCGATCATTATAGAAAATCAACTTGAAATCACCAAGTCAAAACATATTTTGCTAGACCTAAACTCAAAACTCAAATATTTGATCCTAGACAATCTTAGGACCGTTTTTTCTCGAACTCGTGATCGGGCCTTATATTATTCGGGCTTGGCCTGTTTCATCGTCAACCTGTGAATTCCTTGTTTCTTATAAGATTAAAAAAAAAAGTAACAAACTTGTTGATAATCACAATACTAACTTATTTTAACCTCGAAGTTACACAATATTCTGCATAAGAAACCTACTAAACACAGGATAATTAAGTCACAAGGATTGGAAAATGTTACTCTAAGAACTTCTAGCTGGTAACACCAGAAAATAATACAAAGAAGAAAGAAACAAGCTTCTAAGAGCAGGTATGGACAAACAGCTTTTCAACACCTTCCTATCGGGACAAACTTGACCAGAAGCCTTTTGCACAGGATCTGTCAAACAATCAGAGAGCTGGTTTACTTTACCAAAATGGGGAAAGGGCAAGGAATCACAATGAGAAAATTTTATGAAGGTCTAGTGACAATAAAATCAGTTACCTCTTCAAACCAGCAGGTTGTATCGCAGTGGTGCTAAGTAATCCTGCTAGTAAAAACTCAACTAAACAACTATTGCAGCTTTCTCTACAAATCCATTTTTATACTTATTGAGTGGAACCATTTATCAGACTGGTAGATTTGTCATCGTCCAGTTCCTGATATGCTGCTTCATGAACGCCTAGAGCAGCACGGCCAGATGGATCAGGATTCTTTGACCATGCTGCATCCCATTCCACTGCCTTTGCAGTACTGCATGCCACACTTGGACCTCCAGGAACGGTTGACCTTGCTGCGTTCTGTTTCGAAATGGGAGATCTATCAACTATATCTCAAGGTGAACGAAGGATGGAAATGATGCGCATAGAAACTTTGCAATAGCGTAACAATAAAAAAAGGCTCATCATCAAATATCCGAGAAGCTGCAGATGAATAAACGATTACTAAAGAACAGACCTTTTGAAAGAATTTCTCAAATATTGTCCTGTAGTAATATGCCTCTTTTGTGGTAGGAGTATTTTCTGGGTAAAGAAACTTTGCATTCATCAACATTGAATCTGTAACCTGCCCAATTCAAAACTAAGATATATCACAGGCAACTAAGGCAGAATTAATGACTTGATATATGAAATAGAAAGGCCATATGAGATATTTCATGTTCCCTGTATCGCAAACAAATAATTGTTTGAATGTGAATGGGACGAAAAATTCAAAGATTCCAAACAAAACCCTCTAAAGATCATCGATATACACCTGTTTGTTTGCGTGGTCCTTCAGACCATCAATCCAACTGTATCCAACTCCATCACTGAATTGTTCCTTCTGCCTGTACAATATGTGCTAAGACAAGATAAAAAGAGAATCAGCACTTTCCCTTGTAAATCATGCCAGAGAAGAAAGAATCAAGATAGAAATAGCTGTGTCATTACATCTAGAGAAGCGGAAATTTTGGTACCTTTGGAAGATATGGGTCCTTCTCATCATCAAAGGCGCTGCGCAACACCCACTTCTCAATCCTTCCAAGGTCAGGCCTGATCTGCAAGGACAAAAGTAAGCGATAATCACCGTACAATGACAGACCTACAAATATATGTGCTCTTCAGAATTTGACATTAGTCATCAGGAACAGACAACAGAGCATTATTTGTAACTTCCTGATGTAATGAAGCAAACAATTGTAGATGACATAAACTAAAAATCATCCATGGAAAATTACATAACCAGTGAATTGGAGAATGAAAACATGCCAAATTTGCAGAGGTCAATCCGTTATAATTCATAAGCCAAGGTTTGTTTTTACTGCTTGATAAGATTAGTTCTGAGGCATGGAATGACAGATAGATAGCCTTTTATGTTGGAAAAGGACAAATTCAGAGTGACCCTGAAAAGGTTTGTCTTGCTCGTGGATAATAAGCTTGGAGAATAGTGTATACCATTTTCCACTCAGGATCTATGCTCATTGCAAGGTTGATGAATTCTTTATCCAAAAAGGGGACACGAGCCTCAACACCCCATGCTGAAGTGGATTTATTGGCCCTCAAGCAGTCATACAAATGAAGAGCTTTAATCTGTTTTATCAGAAAACAAAGTTGCACAAATAAGAGTATTGGATATAGCAAAATAGCCTGGATCACCAGGGCATTGTCAAACCCAAATAAAATGCAAAAATTATACCTTTCGACAGGTCTCTTCATGAAACTCCTTTTTGTTGGGTGCCTTGTGAAAATACAAGTAACCTCCAAAAATTTCATCTGAGCCTTCCCCAGAAATAACCATTTTCACTCCTAAAGATTTGATTTTTCGTGACATAAGAAACATAGGGGTGCTAGCTCTAATAGTGGTCACATCATAAGTTTCAATATGGTAAATGACTTCCTCGATGGCATCTAACCCCTCCTGATACAGCAATAAAACACATTAGCCTATGAGTAAGCATGAAGACATGCGCCTCAGATATTGGGCCTTACACATGCACTAAGTTGATTTTTTTTTTCCATTCTCTTCCATTTAAAACTAGCCATTACCTGAACGGTAAAGTGAAACTCATGGTGACGAGTTTGGAGATAATCTGCTACCTCTCGTGCAAATCTTAGGTCTGGCGAACCCTGATTTGTAGAAAAGTATAACCCATGAATAAGCAGAAAAAAGAATTCAGACAGACACTCATAAACAGAAGATAAAGGAAATGAAAATGAAATACCACTGCACCACAAGGACATTCAGGATCCTGTGACTTTTTGGATTACTGTGTCGGTTCTAAGAATTATTGTTGGAAATACCAGTAAAAATAATATCAACTAAAGCTAGTATATTGATTGGCTATTGGAAGAGCACATAGAAACAAATGCTGTCATTTAGTAGTAGGCACTTATAGGCCCTTCTTGGATGACATCAGTTCTTAGAGAACAACCTTTGTCAACACAGTTTAGCATGCTCAACAAACTATTTACAAAATCATCCTAGGCACAAACAAAAGAACTAGCAAGCATAAAAAACCATTTATCTCATCAATGGAGAAAGAAATTCCTATTTTATTTGCACCACAGAGTGGAAGCCTTAAGTCAGGCACTAATGTTTTGTAAATGGCCTCATGATAAGGTTAATCAACAGAAGCAAAGGCTACAAATTATGAGGTATGGGATGCATATCTTCAGAGCTAAAACATAAGTATATCCATCAGTACCCTCCATAGAAAGAAAATACAAAAATAAGTGAAGTCCCTAACAGTCTCTAAGTCCTTTCAAATTTCAACTTTGGTAAATTAACGCAGCATATTTAGCCAAAATCTGTCCGGCTAATAATGGGAAATGCAGGCAGTTAAGTATCACCAAGTATAATGACAATACCTTCAAGCCAATGCAGAAGGTATGCAATTTTGAACCCCACTGACGAGCAGCTTCCAACTCATTCAAGCGGCGAGAAGCCACAGCTGCAACAAGTGATGAATCCAGTCCTCCAGAAAGAAGCACACCAAATGGTACATCTGTCATAAGTCTTTTGATCACAGCCTGATAGAAGTAGCATAAGGAACAATTGAACAAAGTTAGAACATGTAGAGTTGCATATAACTTGACCACTATAACTAATTAAACTGCAAAAAGATAAATATACTTTACACCCACACGAACTATACATAAAAACACAGAAATGCCTTGACTATAAAAGTCCCTCCCACTGTGCAGTTCTGCTGAAAACTTCACAATGTAAAAGAAGGAACTAATATAAACAAGCCATACTTTGTAACAGAACAGAAATTAAAAAGTCAACTTTTGAATAGAATAATGTTGTGGCCCTGTGAGATGGAACGAGTTATGGGTCTCTGTGATGTGGGTGTTGAAGGGGAAGGTGTTTGAGTGTTTGAGTT
>JANKYE010000225.1:2158163-2176271 GCA_032467995.1 Erythroxylum dillonii
TGAAGAACAATGAGAGAGGAACCTCTGGTTAAAATTTCAGGTCGATCCGACAAGAAATCACCATCCGATCGAAGGTTGGAAAGTTACTGCGCAAAATAGAAAAAAACGAAAATTCTTCTCTTTTTCCCTCTCTCTTCCTTCTCTACCGGCTGCAAACTCTCCTACCTATCTTTAGGGTTTTAAAAACCCTTTTTAAATGTTAGGCTTTGGGCTCCACTTAGGAGTGGACCCAAAACCCAACAAAAATGGCATGACAGTTCATTGATACTAGGTATTAGGAATACAAAATGTTATCTTGTGCTTGTCTTTTGGTTCAATACTCGATTGTCAAAAACTAGCTTTTAGATCGAACTTTGAAAATATTTTGGCTTCCTTTAGAAACAACACCTTCGTATTTATTTTAGGCATAGGAAACTTGTCATCTCGTAGAAGGTGATTTAAAGGCTTGTAATTAATGACTAATCTCTTTTTTCCTTTTGTCTTTTCTTTTTTTTCCCCCACATAAAATGCTTGGCATTTCCAATCTGAATTGGTTGGCTCGATTGGTCATTGTTACAAGAGTATAACACATTCATCTTGTGCTATCTTTAAGCCATTTGAATCAGGTCTCAGAATGAGACCATTATTGTATAAATTCCATGACAGATGCTATCACAACAATTGGCAAAGATGATGCCTGTGGAGTGGATCACAAATTATCAAAAGGAGTTTCATACTCCTTATTTGCGATCCATTCATACACTGTTCCTCCTATTTTGAGAAGTTTAAAAGATGAAATAGTAAAATCCGTTTTCAAGAAACCAGGAGAATACCTATAATTATTTAGACCCTCTTTTGGCCCAATCATGATGATCAACCCAACATTTTCTCATAAAGAAGGTGTTGATAACCCTCCAATCCACTCTGTCTACCCTGATGGACGAGAAGTATATGTTAGCCACGTTAATGGCCATTTCATTTGGGATGCAAATCTATCTATGTGCAATTCTGATTGTAATTATTGGATAGATGATGATTTTAATAATGATGATGATGTTTACATTCTTTATAAACGAGAAGAATTTAGTCAAAGGTCAAAAACTTCATGCAAACCAGAAACGAAGATATGTTCTAAGTATGACGAAGATAATGACTCAAGACCTTGGATTTGTCTTGGAAATCTTGGGCCTTAACCAAGAAATCTCTCTAAACTGCTGAAAGTAGATGGAAAAGAGCATCTAATCCAAATGGTCAGTGCCTTTTCTCCCCAAAGAAAGCCCTAAACTAGTACTTTTTATGATGATGAAATCATACGAGGATGATTTCCCCCTCTTAGAAGCTCTAACCAACAAAAACACTTGAGCAACTATGAGACCTTACTAAAGATCTACAAGTGTTAGTCCACAAGGTACTTATGTACCTGTTTTTCCAACGGAAGAAGTCCTCGACTGGCAGACACAAAATGTTGCGGCACAAAATAATGTTCTGCGAATAATCGATTCAAAGCTTGATAGTTTATTTGAACAGACGTAAGGACTAAACTCTAAAATTAATGTCATATATCTCCAAGTGAAGTAATTACACCAATGATTACTCAAAGTTCTCACAGAAAGAAAGAAAATTTCAAAAAGTTTGAGGAAACTCGAGAGGATTGAGTCACACATACCTAAGGAATAATCCAGAGCTGTTTATGAATCGTATCCTTCTATTTTCTCGTGATTGGATTTAAGATTGTATATTTATGTTCTCGTATTAACAAATAAATTTTATCTTAAGATGAATTTAAGTCATACATTTTGAATTTATTTTTTAATTTTAAAATAAAAATTTCAAAATTAAATAACAAATAAAGTTTAATTTAAGATGAATTTAAGTCATAAATTTTGATTTTATGAAACTGAAATGACGTTAAACATTCGCCATATTAATCATGTTTGTGATTGGAACGGATGTAACCATTTTGAGTAATAAAAAAACAATATTCTGCTTAAAATAATTTTATCATAAAATTTAAAATTAAAGTTAAAATAATATACGAAACGTTAGATTAAAAGGGATGAGTGGCAAAAGAGGAAAGATAAACTTTTAACTAACTCGCTCCTCCTCACAACTGTCACGTAACTGTCATCATCATGCGTTAAAACTGAAACAATTTTTTTTTCTTAATTTTTTGTTAGTTTGTTCCAATTCGATCATTCTAATTCTCAAAAAAGAAAAGGAAAAATGGCGACAGTGTCTCCTCTGGCCAAGTACAAGCTGGTGTTCCTCGGCGATCAGTCGGTGGGTAAGACCAGCATCATCACTCGATTCATGTACGATAAGTTCGACACCACTTATCAGGTATCAATCCTCTTGATCATATTTTCTTAAAATGAATTTTGGTGTTTAGATGAAGTGGGGTTTGGAAGATTTGAGAGTAGTTGGATATGGATTTGGTTGTTTGGATCTGTTTGGTGACGTGAATTATTGAAAGCAGGGGAGTTGTTTACGTTTAGATTTTGTTTGTTGATCTGTTTGAGAGAAGCAGCTGATGTTTAATTTTGTAGCTTGGATCTTTGAGTTACAAGACTTTGTTGTTTTAGTGGTGTTCTGCGTTTGTCGTGCATTGCAGGCTACTATTGGAATTGATTTTCTGTCCAAAACAATGTACCTCGAAGATCGCACTGTTCGTTTGCAGCTTTGGTAGCCTATTCATACTCTTCTCGGGTTTTGATACTTGTAGTGGTTTCTGTTATCTTGTTATGGTGATTTTTTGCTACAGTTGTTTGAAATGTTTTGGAAAAGCTTGAAATTTGATAGCATCGGTTGATCAACAATGCAAGAATCTTGTGAAACATTATAGGTCATCTTCTTATACCTTTCTCAAAAGCTGTTAATCCCACAAAGAAGGAGTTGGAAAGAGTTTTCGTAGTGCTTTTCGTAGTTTCATAATAAGATCAAGAGTCAGCATTAAAGTAGAGGAGGAACAATGAAGCAGATTAGTCTGAGATGATTTTAGGTTCTAGAACACAAGATTGTCTCCTGAGAGCACGAGGATGCGGGTTTTTGACTCAATGAAAAATCAGTTCCAATTTTTGCATTTGAATTGAACTCTTCAATTATGCTTCCTTTTTTCCCTTTTAGACCTCAATTTCTCGTTGGTAATGCTATTTTCAAAAGTTTCCTCTTCTTTTGTTTATGAAGTCCTTTTCTTGGAATAAGGATATAGTTGGCTGGTGTCTGTAATTATGTTGTTTTCTTTTGCTTGCAGTTGATAACGATCGTTAAATATTTTGTGCCTAATTCCATCGAAAACTCTTCTATTTGCTAATTTCTGAGGATTATGTTGTGTTCATCCATTTTGTTCCTGTGAATCTATTTTTTCGAACTTGTTTATTTAATTCTGTAGGGATACAGCTGGACAAGAAAGATTTAGAAGTCTTATACCCAGCTATATCCGGGATTCATCTGTTGCTGTAATTGGCTATGATGTAGCAAGTGAGTTGCTTTACTTGAAACTGTTTCATCTAATCGGAAATGAAAAAATGGGATATTTTGCAGATGGACATGGTTTCATTACTAGTTAAGGTACAAATGATTGAAAGAAGTAAAAAGCAATATATTTGGGATTGCACTCTTCTTGCATGAATTCGGACAAGTGTATACTTGGGCATATTCCCACAAAATGCTTCTACATTTACAGATATTTCCCTTGCATTCTGAAGCAGATTTTCTTTAGTTGCTTGGTTCTTCTTTTTGTGCTTTTATTTTCCACAGGCAGTCGTTCAATTTGCTCAACGTTTGAAATTATTCCATACATTTAAGATTATACGATACTAAATGGATTATCCACTCATTATTATGCAGATAGGCAATCGTTTTTGAACACTGCCAAGTGGATTGAGGAAGTACGAACAGAACGAGGGAGTGATGTTATTATAGTTCTTGTGGGCAACAAAACTGATTTAGTTGACAAAAGGTGAAGTATTCTGACTGTAATTGCTGGTTTATCTTTTCTCTTGAGTCTGTAGTCCATATTAGTTGGATATATAACATATGGCTTTTTTGGTGTTGTTGATGGCTGCTCGTGGCGAAGACATTTTGGACTTAGTTCTCTGATTTAAGAGTTGAAAGTCAGAGGAGCAATCACAAAAACTTGCTACTACATGTATATAAGTTTTCTTAGCATTACTGAGAAAATGGAATTTGTACATAGGCAGACGGCAGAAGGAACCTTGTCGGCAAATGGCAATCGTAGCTGTATTTAGATTGAATAGTTGCTTAAAAAGACATGACGTATACTTCTACTTTGCATTTATCAACTGTTTTGAATGAATGAGACCTGAATGGCTATCTATCCTTAAATCCTACGAGTATGCTTCTTCCAGTGCTATTCTCGATTTTCTTTGTAAATTTCGTTAGCCGTACATATTTACAATTATTTGTTGCTTTTTAAGCCCAACTCATATCCATACCTATAGTTATTTCACGCTGGTTCCCATTATGCAACCTTCGTCATCAAACAGGCAAGTTTCAATAGAGGAAGGGGATACCAAGGCTCGTGAGTTTGGAGTTATGTTCATTGAAACGAGTGCCAAAGCAGGATTTAATATTAAGGTGTGAGACCATTCACCTAGTGTAAACAAAGTTTGAGCTGATTGATTCCCTGCTCACTTGGCCCATTTTCTCCTAGTCTCGGTGCGCTGCTTTAGATATTGACACGTTTGTCTTTTATTTTAATGGAAACTTCAGCCTCTATTTCGCAAGATTGCTGCTGCTTTGCCAGGGATGGAAACACTTTCTTCAACAAAACAAGAAGACATGGTGGATGTCAACCTGAAGGCTACAGTCAGTTCATCCCAGACGGATCAACAAGGAGGGGGTTGTGCATGTTAGAGGAGCTTATTTTAGAGCAGATAAAGAAAACATTCGGTACCCTTTCACACCATATAAACATCATCACACAGCTGATGATGATTTTGACATGAACTACTCAGCTGCAGATTCGTTCAATATGTCTAACAGGTTTCAAGTCCTTAGGGGGGCATAAGGCCGTCTTCTTTATTTACCGTAAAATTTGACAATTTGACAATTAGGCTGTTCAGGCTGTTCTTGTTCATTACTCTCCAATTGCTTTTCCTGTTCATTACTATCCAATTTTTTTCTTTTCTATAACCACTATTTATACATTATCAACTGATTTTTCAACATCATTGCTTTGTAGTGAAAGAATTCGTTGATATACCAGACCAAAGTTGGGCAAATATTGCAGGAGAATTCATAATATTCATAGCTGGTTTGGTATGTGTAGAAACCACCATTCCAGTAGCTCTTGCATAATTTAACAATGCAACAGAGATATTGATCTGTTATTTTCTGAAAACTCATAAAGTTTGGATCATGGTGCCATTTGGTAAATCGTTTTATGCTTCTAATATAAGATGAGAAACTCGACCACACTTGAAATTGTTGGCGCCCTCTTGATTGCTAGTTATAGCTTAAACAGAACTGGAGCATAGTTATTACTTATGTACGGAGCACATGCTTACACTTGTCCTTACAAATTAAGAGCATAAAAAGGATCATCAGCAGCAAGTTTTATGGAGAGAACTTCAGATAAACAACTTGAAGCATGAAACTGAAAACTACTAAGAGAAAACCGTTAGACATTAACAAATACCTCGACCGACTGCCTCACTCTTAATGTCAGATATATCAATATCAACGTTCCCAGGCTTGAGCTGCATCAAATTAAGAAACACAGCAGAGGTGGTTATAAAGAAGGCCTGGCAAATGGTAGAAAAGAAACACATGTTCTATAATGTATAATTGCTTTTTAGTTCAGCTCCTAAGCACCATGAACTGATGAATGGGTTAGTATCATTGTCCTTGTATCTCAAAGTGCTCTGATGAACTTCCGACTTCCTATTTGTGGTAAGAATTAATGAAGCAAAATCGTTAAGGGTTAATCCGATTATCATCACATGCTCTTCAGTAAAACATTTGTTATAGCTCAAAATTCCTGTCGATATGTGAAAGATTGCCTTAGTATTCAATCTACGGACTTTGACTGATCCAACTTTCATGTGTAATCTTCAAGTGATTTCACAGTTAAAGAAATCCACCCTAAAATGTGCATGAAGCTTATTTTGTGGGTATTTTCGGCCTCTCAAAATGCAAAATAGTTGGCAACTCCATCACTGATCCTACTGCACTATCAGGTTAGTCATCATAAGTCATAACAGCAAATGCATGTTAACAGCAAGAGATGCTACGCATACAAAGCCTTCATGAAAATAAAGCAATGCTGTGGAACTGAAAAACATCAACAAGAAAAAGAAAAGTTTCAGTTTTGCATTTTGCTAGTGAATCCAAAACTTACAGAATTGAGAATAGTAGAACAATTTTTCTTGAATCAAATGATGCTGTTCGCTTATATCTTCTGAGTCTATTATTAGGTGTATCCTGAATTCTCTCTGTAAATGACTTATCTGTCAAATGGAAACAATCAAAATCTCAAAACAGAATTGCAAGCATATTTTGTGGGAATTTAACAGTAAGCTTGAAACAGGAAATTTAATTGAAATCATAGGAAACACTACAATGTTATGAACTAAACATTATTGCCTTCAGCAAAAGGAACAGAGCATATTACCAGCTTATGCACGAGTTTTCAAAGTCTGTGAGCAGATAGTTAAACAAAGATGCAATAACCGTGAAGTAATGCTTTACATGGGAAACACCAGCAAAATTCTCCCTATCTCAACATGTAAATGGCCGGATAAATTACCATGCCTCAATAAGGCAACAGGATAAGCCCTCATACCTCTCGAAATCAACTTCATCAACGTGGAGCTCTGACTTGTAAAAAGCTGCATAAAACTGTAGAATATTTTTTGGCTCGCCTGTCTGATCAGCATCCCCTGCAGTGTAACCAACAAATTGAAGCATAGCAAACGTATAAATATGAAGATTATGTCATTAAGGCCAAGCTAGTGACGACTCGGTAACACATTTAAACACTTTCAGGCTGCACTGATGTTCGTTTGCAACTTAAATCCAGTCTTTAATACATAGTAATATGTTGTAATCGTTCATTATTGTAAAGTACCAGAGGCTCTTACCGTTAGTAGACCCCCACTCTTGATACTTCCAGCTATTTCATCATCTAATTTTGTCATTCCACTGCTTTCTAAGTCTAATTCTATATCAACAACGCATGGCGAATATGCCTCTGCATTTTCCATTTGCAAATTAACGAAGTTCTGGCAATTCAGCCGAGGATCTATGCAAATCTGGGTTTTTGGTGGAAGAGGAAGTTCAACAAAGCCTAAGACGGCTAGCTGCGATGCACGTTGTCCACCATTGCTCCCTCCACCTGCTAATAACGAAATACTGTAGACATCTTGATCCTGTATCAATGATGAAAAGTTCAAAAGCACACAAATGAAAAATCTTATCTAAAGACTAAGAAATTAAACAATTACTGTTTAGGAATCCAGAATGTATAGAATATAAAATACAGGGCAAGGTATGCATAAGATATTTATCAAACATTTACAAATGGAACAGAGCCTAAGGCCAAACTCAAACTTGAAGAAATGGATCAGAGCAGCAAAATAAACTTACAATATGACTGAGAAAGGGGCAACTTTCTTCCACTGAAAGGGGAGTCTTCTCAAGAAGTAGAGGCACAACCTCTGATATTTCAACAGAAGAACATCCTATTAACCACACCACTATTGACACTAACATGGAAATTTAACTACATAACTGAAATGATTATAATTTTACCTAAAGAGCAATGCCCTCTTCCCTCACCAAAACTCGGCTGCATCAGCAACTGAAAACAATCCAAAAAATCCAAGAATAAACAAGAAATTTCAATCTCCATCCTCACTACATTGGATACGAGCAAAGCTTTCAATTCCACGAGATAAAACACAAGGGTGTCTTTGCTTCCAGAGAAAATGGAGAAGGAAATCTTAAAAAAGATTGGAACTTGGGTTATAAATGCTGACCAGGAACCAAAATTCAGACGATCAGAAGTTGGATACCGGGTAAGCTGGACTTCAAAATGAAAATATTTGCTACCAATGTACCTAAAATTTGTAAACTTTCCATGAAAAATAAGGTGGAGAAGCTTAGAAAGTTGTCTAAGAAAACCCAAACATATCTAACCTCATCGCAGGGGCTAGCGGCAGCCATTACAGAGATGAAACTGGAAGCTAAGCTTTAAGTTGTACAACAAAAATGGCGACCACCCAGTTACTAAAACTTGCAGATAATAAAAAATTCTTTACACATAGCCACTCAAGAGAGAAAATGAGTGCGACCCAGAAAGAGTTAAACAGTGGGTGTGAGGGTTGGATACGAACGTTACATGGAATATGGACGACGGAGAGTTGTTTACCTGTGCTGAGTTGAGACAGAGAAGCTCCTGATTGCGACATCGTCCTTAGACGACAAAAGCTTCCTTCTCACTTCCTATTATTTCTTTTCTTCATTTTTTGAGACATATATCATCTAATAAAAATAAAATAATTATTTTTTATAATTTAAATAAACTACATTAATTATTAATTTTGAAAATACACTGAAAATTTATAAAATATGAATTAAATACAAATTATTCCTTTATATCATTTTAGAATATATAATTTACGTAGATTTATTTAAATAGATAAATATGAGGGCATCCCATCCTCGGACAAGGACCCCTCCTGACCTCCACTTAAATCTTTCAACGCTCTAGATTTGCTCAATACAACAGTATCAGAAACCTTTTTCTTGATATTGAAAATAACATTTAATAAAGCCTACACCTTTTCATGAAAATGCTTGTAATTATATTATATGCATTCAAAAAATTAAAGAAAAATTATGGAAAACAGAGGATGTATATAAAATAAAATTTAGTGATCAATAAAGATGTGAACTTTTTTTATAGAAAGGGTCAAGAAGGGAAACACAGGAGGGTCAGAATCTTGCATGTTGGCAATGAAGATGACTTGACATGTAAGTAGTATTTGTCAGGAACTTGGTCCCACATTGATGATACTTTCCCAAGACTTCATGAAACATTGAACCAAAAAAAAGAAACAGAACAGAACAGATCAAAAGCAGAGGAGGACAAGGTCTAGAGTTGTCGTTATGAAATATCAGACTCAAGTCACGGGCCATGTATGTTCAAGTGCCTGTTCTTCCCGTGACTTGATTGGATCTTTTCTGTTCTCTCTTTTAACGGAGATTTTAAAGCACACAGGCTCTTTGGTTCGGATATGCAATCTATCAGGAGTTAAGTTTAGGATTTATGTTACAGTATTAAGTAGAAGCTCACGGCCCAAAAGTCGTAACTTTAAGCCTCCACAGTCAGGTTTCTCAACGTCCGTCTGGAAAAAAACTCTCAAAAAGTCTCAGGAGAGGGATTTTTTTATACCAAAAGAGATCCTCATGATTAGAAAACAAAGTTAATTTCATAGAAAAATGATCACATATGATTCACAAACGCATCTGACGAGCAAACAGGCCCGAATGCCTCGTCCCATCTATATAGTATAGCTTATCTTTTACTTTCACTTCTTGCTTAAAAAAAATCAGGAACACAGGTGCAGTAGAACACAGATAGCACCAACGGCAGAATTATTAACTTCTCCTCCTAAAACAACAGTAATAATCCAGTGGTTCCTTTATGCAGATTGAATGTGTTTAACTCGATTCAACTTTGAGCACGATCTTCATGAACTCGTATACGAAGTAGCTTATAGCAGCTGATGGTAAAACCTGCAGGATCATAAAATCCACTTGTTGGAACATCCAAGAAACTTAGAAAACTGATACCCGAAAGTATAAACAGGTTAAGGGTTTCTTTTTCTTTTTAGGTTATTGAACACAGCAGCAGAAAAATTGTCAACCACTTAGCAGAAAATACTGTCAATGCTATCGGCAAACACCCACCAGAACATCTGATTACTTCCAATCTTTCAAACAGAATCTCTGAAGGTATCAAAAGGAAAAGTCTCTGAAAAGAGTATATGTATCATACCTGCAATAAGCTAGGTACTAATCCTGCATATAGAGCAGGAACACCTCCTTGTTCAACTATCTTGGCACAAGTCGCCAATGCACTCATCTTTGTTGCCCCAACTTGCATTTGAAGACGTCTCCTAACAACCTCAAATGGATAAGTGGCAGCTTCAGAGCAACAGCCAGCAATTGCCCCATAAAGCAATGTTCTCAT
The DNA here is from genome assembly GCA_032467995.1 of Erythroxylum dillonii. Classification (NCBI taxonomy): domain Eukaryota; kingdom Viridiplantae; phylum Streptophyta; class Magnoliopsida; order Malpighiales; family Erythroxylaceae; genus Erythroxylum; species Erythroxylum dillonii. The sequence continues at coordinate 2,168,362 of JANKYE010000225.1, forward strand.
GGGACCCAACTCCAGTTGCTCCAGTGCATTTAGTTTCTCACCCTCTTCTTTCAGATTTTGAATTCTCTTCCTTCCTTCTGGTGAATGAAGGTAAGCTGATTTTAACATATCATAGACACCATAGTAAACAGCACCTGAAGGTGCCATGCTCACTATTGAGGGAAGCAAACCCTTATAAAGAGAAAAAAAGCCTTCATTCTGGATCATGTAACGGAAAGTACCGATCACACCACCTAATGCTTCCCCACCAGGAGCCACTATTTGTGTTCTTACCTACAAAACATGAAGTTTGACAAATCACACAATGCTTAATGGAATAAGTAATCACGTTGAAGTATCCCATAAATTAATACAGCTTTATGAAAAATTGTTCTCATACAGTCAACAACATGACAATGCATCCTTCATAATAGACCAACCACCATCAATTGGCAGAAATAAAGCTGATGCAGGTTGGAAACTGAAGGTCCTAAGCTAAGATTCTTTTATATATTCAGTGAGTCAATCATGAGGGTCAATGGATCCATTTGACACATATAGAGAGAGAGGTTGAATTCTTAGCTCATAACCAGTAACAATTAATTGATGAGATTTCAGTTATCAACACGCTTAAAATGAACGTATATGTCACATGGAAACAAATTATGGCAGCCACTTCCAAAAGCAACTGACATAGCAGGATAACTAGGATTTTGGCAGGCTTCCTTCCCTGGAAATCTTGGATTTTTGTTGGATTGATACTATGCAAAACTAAGACAAATGAATCTCATTTTCTGAAATGAAATCTAAGGCGAAGAAAAGGCATCACATATTACATCTACCAAGTATCAATCACTAGAAAACACAACCTTAGCACAGAAATTCTTCAAAATTAGTTTCAGAAAGTTGACTAGACTGAAATTTCTTCAAGTGAACTAACAAAATAGAATTAGCGTGAAAGTGTAATCAACAAAACCTGGAGAAAAGAAAAGATGAACTCTGTCTGAGGAAGAGCGTGTTTTTATATCAGAAGATGAGCAGTATCTGTTAAGTGGTGCATCATGTGCATTTCTAATTGCACCAAGTTAAAGAGAAGAAGCTCTCCAAATACCACAGTCCATGATGTTCCCATCCTTTCTAATGAACTTCATATCAATCTTAGGCACAGATTCGTAGATTAAAAAATTTGGAAAAAGATACACGTTCACTCCACAAGACAAGACTATCAGCAATCTCTAGCAAGAAAATCAAGTCAATGGAAACACATAATGACTATGACCAGGTCAAAGTCTAAAGTTGCAGTTTACCGTGTCCATTGGCAAGCAAAGCAAGGTCGCAGTGATTCCAGCGGCAGCACCAGCAACAAACCTCTCAAAGTTCGTGGTTTCCTCATTCCCAGACCACTTCAACAACCGACTCCTGTAAGTATCATAAGCATAGAAATTGATCGATTTGAATGGAGCAGTTCGAAGAATATTGAGAACATTCCCTTTCCAGAAACCTCTCACTCCTTCAGTGGTTGCTATTCTCCTGATCAGCTCAAAAAGACTCTTCTGCTCACCTCTCACAATGTACTCCAGCTTCATCCTTTCCAGAGGCGCTATGAAAGTCCTATGACCAACACAAACAGTTCGCAAAAGTTACAAAAGTGAACATCTTGATCGAATATTTGTGATGGGAATTCATAAATCAAAAACCTTGAGACCATTGCAGCTACCACACCAGCCCAAAGATGCATGGTGGTGTTCAAAGCAGCTGATCCCCGCGCTTCAACTTTCTTTGCTACTTTCTCCACACCCGCCACTGTGAGAACCGCCGCATTTTCCTCCTCTAGATTTTTCTCATCGCCGTTTTGGTCCAACCTATCTTGCGATTCACCAACATACCCTTGTTGACCCGACAGACTGACTGACAAAAACACCCCAACGTTATGTCCGACACATCTTCGCCGCCGTCGACGGCCATTTAACCTCAACACAGAACAACTATTCTTTGAAGAAATCAAAGAGACAACAGAAGGACAAGTGGGTTGGTAGCAGTCGAGAAAAAGACCCCCGATGAAGTGCGGTTGATTGGAGGTATCAGATTTGGAGTCGAACAGCCCGAACATTGAATTGGACAAACAATGAGATGATGTAATTGAAGAGAAACCAAGTTCGTGACACAAAAAGAGAAATACTAAAATCTATAAAATGGGACGGTTAAGTTTGTTTCTTTGTCAAGTTATGACGAAAGCGAGAGGCTTGAAGAGGAAGAGATATAGAATAGTATCTCGATGATGTCCAAGTTGATGTTATTGTTGTTGGAGATAGGAAAGTTACAGAGATCGGAATATGGGAAATGCGGCGGAGGAAGCGACGTAGTTTGTTAGTAGTACGCCGCCTTCAACCGGAATTCACGTAGCTTTCATTGGGCTGGATTTGGCTGTTTACACTTTGCGTTGCGGAGGTTTTCGGCGTCTTGTGGTCGGCCTTTGGTCTGATCGAGTACGTCAACGTCAGGTATCGAAACTGATTCGTTTGGAATTTGCAAGCATTGCGAAAAGCCAATTACACACGTGGTGTTTCATATAATTGCTTTTTTTAATTTTAAATAAAAAAATAATATTTATCTTTTTAAATCATATATATATATATTAAAACAAACACTTCTTTTTATTCATATTATGTCCATTAAAAACACTTATTTAAGTATATTTTCTTTTAAGGAAATCTATTTTTAATAATATAAACATATTAAAAACAAAGTTATATAAAAACATACAAATCAATTTATGTGTAATAACAAAAATAATTTTAAATTTTAAATTCAACCTAAAGTCAAATTTTAACCTAACCAATCTTCAGACCGGATCAAAAGCCTAAAGCCCGTGCTTTTGGGCTTTTCAAACTTTTTCTGTGGACATCGGGTCGGATCCGAGCTAAAATGGCAACTCCAATCAACCCCTTCAACTTGCATGACTTTGATTAGTTTGATATATGCAAGTGTATGAGTGGAATAATGTGACAATTCGTTGGAGAATAGACTTGAAATGAATTGAAGATATGAAGGGGAATTCGCATATATGCGTCTTGGCGGAGGAATGTCTTGACAGAAAGCGAGAAACGTACCTTTTCCTTTCCACCATGAGAATGTGGTTTCTCCGGAACCTGTCAGGATATTCCATCTTCTGTGCTTGAAAACTAGAAAAGTAGATCAATCCTGAAAGCTCAAGTTCCTGCTACTATTCATTTTGTAATCTCCTGAATTGAAATCTTGAAGCTTACCAGATTGAATCTTAAAGAGTAACCTGTAGCAAACACCAATAAACTAGTCCTACACAATTATCGCCCACTTCTGTTAAAAACCTGGGTACAAAATTCAAGTCCAGGCCTGGATAGTTGTTCCTTATATCTGGTTCTCACCCTCTACCTCTAATCAAACAAATCTCAAGCCAACATGGGAACCCTAATATTCTCTCCTACACCTTGAGCTGCTTGCCAAACTACTGTGCAATGACTTTTCAGTACTCCCTGGAATTATAATTTCATATTCCTACCACAGTAGAAGTTATAGGTAGCTATCTAAGTAGACTATCTGCAGAGAGTTATTTGGACTGAAACTACCAAGAATACAAGTAATAAATACAAGTAATAACAGTGCATTGTATTGAATTAACATTCACAAACAAATTTCGCTATTAGTTTGGTCTACTACAAACATGTACCACTTAATTTACTAATGTGATGATAAAACTAAGTAATTCCAGCCATGTTGCATTTGCAAGATCAATTTGACCATTCTACACAAAGTAGAGTACAAGACTACTCGGTGAAGTTCTCAAACCATTCAAGTAACTATTTCTACCTTTTATTCTGAAAAGAAGCAAAAGGGTGGCGGTGTGCTCGTGCCATCTACTGTACATGGAAACAACCAAGTATACATTTTTCGCAACCTGGAGATTGCCATCTGAAACATGAAGATCGGACAGCTCTTTCCACTGGTTGAAGGACAAGGGGAAAGAAGAAACAATCACAGAAGACAACGAACACTGTGTCCGCTCTAAATGCTCAAAACACCTACTTGTGAAAACCAAAGCTTCCCCCTCTCAGCTCTTGTTGCTGGCACCAAGGCTCTCATAGAACAATATATAACCGTGGTCTGTGTTACTAGAAAACTCCTGTGCTGACCCAAAAAAAGTCTGAATGACAGACTCATCAATCATTTCCACATTTTCATCATCGAAAAATAACCAGTGATTATGGCTTTTCACAAGGCTCACATAGTGCCCATGATTTGGCCCACTACCAACATGGACAACTACTGCAAATAGTGAGTACTCAATATCGGCATCTTCCAGTGTGTTGCTCAGTTTCAGCTCCAGCGGGAAGACAACTCTGTAAGACAGCTTCTTATACCGGCCTAGCTGCTCAATGTATTTGAACCTCTTTAGATGGATTACCAAGATGTGAGGAGGTTTCTTTATCTTCATCCTTTTCTGGGCTTCTTGCAAACTGAATGTAGAAAAGGACCAAATGCTTAATACCTAAAAGATCATCAATAACCATCCAACACATTGACAGTAAAATGTTGCTGTAATTAGTAGAAATAATGAAACAGTAAAATAATTCAAACACTATTACAAAATGGGAACTATCGTGATTAGCAAAATGAGTATGATGCCAGCTAAGAGTTGATTGCTCTATTCATGGAAACAAAACATTGATTAGCTGCTTAGGTTCCAACCAGAATAGTGTGCTTTGATCAAAGAGCACACAGCAGAACCCCCAGAACTACCAGTTATAACAAGAGTGCGTGCAAAAACTACACACCTGCAGCACTTGTCACAGAAAAATTTATCTTCTGCATTCAAAGTCTCTGTGGAACTAAAATTTTTTAAACAGCTTGTTATTGAGCTGTTCTGTTCAATATCAAGACTTAAGTCAAAAAAAGTTTCATCTCTTGCTGTCACAGTTTCACACTGCAAACACCTTGTCTCATTGGTAAGTATTCCCTGATTCAAACAAGTATGAGATCAATCAGATTAAAACAACATATAAGCATGGGAGAAATAAGAGAACATCCAACAACAGATATGCAAGGAATTCATACGCTGCTAATGCTTATGAATTCAGAATACAACCCATCAATTTAATAGAAGCAGAAAAAATACTGAACTAGCATATATGCATTTTAAAGCACTCACCTGAAAATTTTTGTGTACCCAGGTAACTAAAGGCTCTTTTGTGGCACCATTTGCCTGTGCATTTTTCAGCCCATTTACAGCCTTTTTGGGTGGCAATGAAGCTTCTGGGTCACTTTTCTCAGTTTTTGCTTCTTTCTCCAATGTGTCAACAAGTTCATTCAGCAAGAAGTTCAAAAATTCATGAGCATCCTACATGACATATATGGACATTTGTTGCTCAAGAAAGTTTTACTGAGGTAGTGATAAAAGTGTGCATTCAACTGCCAAAATCAATCTCAGGCATCATTTAATCAATTAAAGCATAAGCAAATACCTGGTGCATATAACTACGGAAAATTTCATTTTGTTTCTTCAATCTCTGTACAAAACGCTTTGGTGCAATGACACCTGTTTTCTTTTTCTGCAAACTTATCTATAAAATTAAAAAACCAAAAGTTATTACAGCACCGTAGCTTGAGTAATGAAAAAAATGCTAACTATATTTTTCAAAAGATAACATTTACTTACTTCTCCTTTCTGTAACTCAACAAAGAATTATGTTGCATGACATGTGAACTTCTTTATGCAATAGTTGACCGTGTAATTGCATGATATTAAAGTTATTGCTATCAACTTCTTTATTCAATCATTGGCTAAGTGTAATAGCATGATATTAAAGTTATTGCCTTGAACTGCCAATGATAATGAATCAGAAAATAGAAAAGATCAAACAATCCAGGCAGCTTCATTTATTTTTTTGATCAAAATCATTCTGAGCAATTTTGTGAATCAGGTGGAATGACCTAATAAAAGAAACTTTTTCATGAACAGTAGATAAGATCAATAAATGTTGTTACTGTCATTAAGCTATGCCAAACAATAAAAAAGAGAGCATGAAACAATATATCCGGGGATAACCATATTCCATTCGATCAAAAAGAGAGTTGCTGGAGAAAATGTTAGTAATATCATGCACCTCAATAAAGCACATCAAATGAAACAATTAGTTCAATTGCATTTAAGAAAAAATAAGAGGTGTTGAGAAATTTTTGGAACTGAAAAGATGTAAAAAATGAGAATGCACTCAGCCTCTTTCCCATTTTGCAAAAAATGACCATATTTAATTATTGTGAATGACACATTCTATTATAACTTCAAATACAAAGCTAACAACTAATGTCAAAAGGAGACAATCACATTTGAACATAGAAAACAAATATGAATATGTGCAAACACACAGTCATATAAAAAACTGCAACAACAGTGATAGTTAGAAAATAAGAGAAATAGATGGAATGCAATTGACAACCATGACGAAATAACCAGAATGAGCCCCATAACAATTCATCATAGAAAAATGAAAGTAAGATCAAAAGACAACCCTTCAGAATTGTCACCTGTGAAAATAGATCTGCCAAGCATGTCAAGAGGTTCTCTTCAACATCCGCAATATTTTTGTTAGTTGCATAATAGTCTAGTAACTGTTCACGAAATGGTACACAAAAATAAAGTGCCTGCATGGTGAACAAAGATTCAGAGGATCAGAAAATGTTGCAGGAGAGAATCTCCAAATAATCAAAGGACACGATTCTTATCATTCGCAACAACTAATAATAACATGTAAAAACTGTTCTCACCAAACGCTAACACAGTAAAAGAATTAAAAGGTCAATAGAGAACAAATTCTGGGTAAAAAGATTACAACGTAATTGGAAAACAAGTTCTCAGATGCACATCGGTGAGCCAGTGAGCAACCGATCCTTTCGAAAATGATCATTCATAAGCACAGAAGCTCTACACACCATAAGCTTAGAAGTCAGAAATTTAACCGGATTCCACAGTAAGACCACTTAAGAAACTTCCGAATTAGAAGCAGAACAGAAAATTCAGACGTAACCCGTTTGATTAAGCGTAAAATCAACCATAGAAGTGAAGAGAAAACACTAAATGAACGAAGTTGAAAAAAAGTTAGAGAATTCGGAAATTACAGAGAATAGATAGAGATAGAGAAAGAAGAGAGGAGGAAAAGAAAAACCTGCAAGACGCTGTTGCAGTAACAAGTATTGCCAAAGTTCTCGAGGCCAAAGTAGCGCTCTCCTTCAGGGAATTGATCGCCTAGAGCTTTCTCGAGTCTGGAGCCAGCCGCACCCATCACCGCATTCACTGCTCCTCCCTCTAATCTCTTTCTTTATTCCTTCTTCCTCTTATCTTCTTCTCTATTCAACTCCCCACAAACTGCAACAAATGGCTTCACTCTCTGTTCAGGCCTTTGATTTGTTTGTGAAATGGGGAATTTTTGAGGAAGTAGAAGAGGGTTTTGCTTCTGCTTTTGCACAAGCAAAGAAATATACAACAGTTTTGGAATAGATTACATATAGATATATATATTTATTGATATTGCCAATTAAGTCACTCAAGTGCATCAATTAGTGCAATCTCGTCCTTTTGTCCAAATATTGATTTTGGTTTATGCGCTCGTAACTTCCTTTTTTACGGGAATCTCTTGCATTTCGCAAGATAACCGTCCGATTCGCGTAAGGATTATGAATAGCTTAAAGGTGTCTTTTTTTATAACTGAGACCTATACTTTATAGGCAATAAAAAAAAATTGAATTGAATAGAGCTAAATTAAATTATCTTTTTAAATCACTAGCATTTAATTTTTCTTTATTTTAAATTAAAAATGTTCTATTTATTATGAAACTATTAATATAGCAAAATGGTAATAAAAAGGTAATTTTAAAAGTAAATTTTCTTAGAAAAAATT
>JANKYE010000225.1:2176399-2207023 GCA_032467995.1 Erythroxylum dillonii
ACTAGATTAAACTTTTAATATTTTTAATCAAATTTATAGGTTAAAAAAAAGGGCAAACCAATCTCATTAATTGGATTATATGAATTTTTGTTTAACATTTTATATATTTATATTTCATAAATATTATAAATTTATATTTCCTAAAATATTATAAATTCTCTTAAAAACTCAAAAGTACTTAATTGCTGAAATATGAAATACTATGAACAAAAGGAAAAAAGAAAGCCATAGAAACTAGAAAAGCAGAGGAACAGAGTTACACAGCAGGGATAATTTCCTTATCTACTTCGTTGAGACTGTCATTGAGCAATTGATTGGAAGCTACACACTACACACAGAGAGTTGAAGAGATAGAAAGCACGAAGACATGTTTAACCTTTCAACTTTGACTCTACCTCCAAAGCCTGCGTTGCAAATCCCCAACTCCAGCTTCTCCGGAATCCAAATCCGCCACAAATGTCACCTTCCGGCTTGCCAACCCATGAAACCGCGATTCTCGTCTTCCAAAACCCCATCTTCGTCTGTGATAATGATGGCAAAGAGAGAAGAAGAGTTGAAGGAAATCAGGTCCAAGACCACAGAGGAAATCAACGAAGAGGTTGTTGATCTTAAAGGCGAGCTTTTTATGCTCCGACTTCAGAAATCGGCACGTAACGAGTTCAAGTCCAGCGACTTTCGCCGTATGCGCAAAAGGGTTTGTGCTTCTTGATTCCCTTTTCAAGCCTTTTTGCTGTTTACGGATTTCGTATCTGTTGCAGTTGGTAAAATGCTAAATTCAAGCTCTGAGTTTGCCTTGTATACTCATACGGCGAGATACTTGTTGTGCAGCAATTTTGTTTGCTTTTCCGGTATCACATTGTGCTTTTAGTGAAGCTTGATTAGCTTGGAGTTGTTAATCATGGTGTGTGGTATGTGACATAAACGAATTGCAAGCTTGGTCTATGTACCTGGAGATGGAAACTTTCTGGTTTATGTTTTGGACAGTGAAGCAGATATATGCTGTCTGTAAAATTAGGTGGAGACTGGAGAGTATACCCAAAAGTTGAAAGAAAATAGAAGCGGAAGGGATTAGGTGCTTCTTCTAATGCCATAATGATAATATAGGCTAAAGAGGGTTTTAGTTTTGAACAAGTTTTAGAGTTTCTAGTGGAAGCTCTGTGCTCTAGTTGTGTGATATCAAGATTAATGTTCCGAGAACGATGGCTTTTATTTTGCTTCTATTGTTGTTTTGTCCATTTTTCACTTATCCAGTTGCTGAATGCTAGAAAGGAGGAATCTTAATGTTTGTTGATACTAGTTATGCACTAGAAGTTGTAATTTTAGTTTTTTTAGTAACCATTCTTGGTTACTATCATCCTGAGTGCTGCCTCGCTAATATTCTCCCAAACGATGCTGGTTCGCAAGACCATTTAGCAGGGATTGCGTGAGCAAGAAAGTCTGTATAAGCTCAGATGATGTTGATTGCTTGTTTACTCTTGGCCAAAAGGTTAATCCGAAGTTGTCTTGGAACCTTGTGAAATATTGTGTATCACTGTGGGTGTAGCATTAGGTATTGTGACGTCTTTCTCTTGAAGGTTGGTGTTAGTAGAAGGGAGGACCTGAATGCTAATCTTTGAGGAATTTAATTGTTGCTTCATATGCTTCATGGGTTACATGTTTAACATTTTTGGGACAGAACTATGAATACTTTATGTTGCTTCATCAGTGAAAGGGAAAAGTGGATTGAATAGGAATAGGACCTCTTAGGGGTTAAAATGACGATTGTTATTCAGAAGTTTTATTTGTAATGATCTTTGTGAATTGGATATAAACATGTCTGGTAGTAAGTCGATTACTACATTTGACTAGTGCTAGTGAAAGTAGACGAATGCGCTGCTTTGATGTTTGTTCTATAAATGTTGATGATAGATATTGAGCTATGTGCGTAATGAACCAAATACTGTGATAATTCATCCTTTATATACCATTTTCGACTTCTTTAATTGTGGTTAAAAATAAAAAATTACAGATTGCTCGCATGCTTACTGTTAAGCGGGAAAGAGAAATTGAGGAGGGGATAAATAAGAGGTTGTCAAGAAAGCTCGACAGGCAATGGAAGAAAAATATAGTTGTCAGACCACCTCCATCTTTGAAAAAGTTGCAAGAGGAAGAAGCTGCTGCTGCTGCAGAAGCTGAAAAATCTGCGTGAGACTCGTCCAAATGTCTCTCCTTGCCTGTGGAAAATGTACCTTTTTATGATAAAGCAGTAGTAACTCCTTAAACTATTGCCATTTTTCTTCCCTTTCTGTATAATGTTCTGCTGTTCGTGGTTCTATTATTCTTTTCTCCTTTTCGTAACGTAACCTCTCTATGATTGGAAGTCCCTGTGGCATTTGGTAGTGTTATTAAAGTCATTGTTTTGAAGGCTCCAGCTTTTCAACTTTGTTGCCAATACTATATCACTGCCAATTGAATCGTTTTTCTACAACATATAACCTAGGGGAAGACTTTCTGCAACATATGACCTTCCAAAAGTCAATCCATGGATTCGTTTATTACATTTTTAAACTTTCCATCTTTAGAATATTTGTCTCCAGGAAGATTTTTTTCATGGGAGACCATTACAGTGTTTGCAAGAACACCTCAAATGGAAGGATTATGCATCATCCTGACAAATATGGGAAAGAGTACCATTACAGGTATAAACTCAGTCTCGTGATGCAAAAGAGAAACACTTTATAAAGGAACCATGTGCTTGTGTCGTGGAAAAGCATGCCAAGCTAGTAGTCAGCTTACTCTAGACACAGATCAAATCTTGTTTTCTAATGACCCTTTTCTACTAACTCCCATTATGTCCAAAGATTCTTTTTCTGCATGGAGCTTTTGACTATGAGCATGTGGCTCTTCTGCTTTTCAACCTTTCCATTTGATTCTTGCTTTTTCATGATAAAACCTGTCAAGCCCTGTCGACAAATCTTTCTTACTGATCTCTTCTGCAAAATGAGTTGGTGTTGGAAATGTGGTGTGAAAACTCCTGTATTTAGGGCTCTTCTGTTCATTGATGGCTTGGGAATATCAAAGTACATCCTTGATAAGCTTAAATGTCACAACTCCTGATCCTCAAGGTATGTTTCTGAAATTCATTTCTTGTTTTAAAGATATCTAAATTCGGTTTCTTAACTAGTTACTTGATCGGAATGTCACATCGGATCAAATTGTAGTTATCACTAGATATTTACTTTTTCTGATATATGTAACAGGAGGAAGATAGGTTGTTATATATTCAGGAAACGTACTACTAATGCTCACTGAAGTTTAATTACCTCAACCATCAATTTGATCTGGTAAAGTATAACATAGACTTATCATCAATCTTAAACTACGTTTAATAAACTTGGATAGCACCTCTATGTCCTAAACAGGGATGAGAATTTAGTTGAATCTGACCCAGGTCGAAGTCAATAAACTAAGATCAAATTGAATTTCAATTTTAAGATTTTTTTTTAAATTTTTAGGTTCCGAGACATAGAGCAAAGTCTTCCAAAAGTGAAACAAGTATTAGAAGTGCATTAAGTTGATTCAATATCGATAAACCTAGAAAAAATAGTTGAAGGTTGGAATAAGTATCTAAACAGAATTCTTAGAATTCCTCGGGAGTTCGTGATTGGTGTTGAATTAACTATAGTACAAAGTCGCATCTCTTTGGTTAATAAGATCCAAAAGGTTTATTGATCTTAGGAGGTACAAATCTATAATAAACATATAGAAATTATTGTACGTCAAATAACATCGAAAGTGTTGGTTTTAGAAGATGGAATGTTAAATGTTTTTTTCACACGAAGAATTAATTGGATTGTTTCATATAGAACTAATGGGACGCGCTTCAAACTATCAATAAGATTAAAAAATAAAAATATTTTTGTATTTCAAATTATTGCTATTTGACTCGGACCTGTTTTAAAAAAAAAAAAGTCAAGGCATTTTTTATTGTTTGTTGACACGGACAAAGTCAAGGAAAACCTCTAGGGATATTAGAACGAATCGCACATATAGTACTAAATTGTACCCACTGTGGTGTGATTATTGTATATAAATGATCTTTTTGTCTGAGATAAAAGAATTGGACAGAATTAAAATAGAATACTAATTGTCTCTTGCCTGCCTATGGATTCAGCAGCAGTTTGAAAGGTTGACCTATTCAGGAATCTCCGGATCTACACTTGTTTTCAACTCCCCGAAATATTTTATCACTTACTACACCCTTCTTTTGGGTGCCTAGGTGTCTACCGTGAGCTTTTCCTCGTTTGAACCTCCCCCTTATCTTGACTCGTTACCACCCATAGTCCTAAACCTTTTCGATGAATCAACCCACTATTAGTATTCTCCTTAGCATATAAGATCAAAGTTTGTTTGATCAAAATCAAAGTCCGATGGTTTACTTGAAAATAAACTTAAATTATTGGATTATAGTTTATATTCGATCTATGACAAAATCTAATGGTATAGCTCTATAAGGCCAAGATTCTTACAATGAAACCATCACAAAATCAACTGTTGTCAACTGATGGCAACAAGTAGGGCCAAATCGGCTGGAGGTATGACTCGAGTTTAGTTCAACATTTGATCACATAAAAATTTATTTGGATTTTTAAAACAATATCATTTTAAAAAAATTTCGAAAATAATATTATTTTGAGTTCGGGTCATCTTATTTGAGTTGAATATCAAATTCTCTCCAAAATTCAAATTTAGAGTAAAAGTTAACCAACTCGAGCTTAATTAAAATTCATACTGTTAATTATATAACCAAACATGGAATTATCAATGTTGTTAGTTTGTAGACTACAAATTAGGAGACAAGATCTTCTGTTCACTTTTATAGTGTCATATTCTGTCCAATAAATCTCAGTCATTTATTTATGCGGGTCTCGCGTGAGTCCCACATAAATAAACTTGAGATCCACATAAATGAATGGCTGAAATTTATGAGACAGAATAAGATATTATAAAACTAGAAAAAGGATCTGAACTCACAAATTAGACTAAGAAGGCACGGAAGATATTTATAGATAATGCAGACATAATTACGACAATTTGCAATAATAATTTTGAGTGTAATATTACAATTACATTTATGACCTTAGGGTTTAACTAGATACAAAATTGTACAAATGTTTTCTCCAATTTTTACCTTCAACTACAGGCTCGGGAACACGAAGTAGCATCTCTTGTAGTAGAGGTTCAGTTCAGGATGAGGCCCTACTTGGAAGTAACCCTATAGCTAACACATGATTCTTCACCCTCCACTACACACCTCTCATAGGCCATAGCCTTTGGTGAGTCTAGAGAAAAACACTCGAATTTTCAACTCATTCGATCTTCATGTATAATTAAAATTTTGAAACCTCTTTCTAAGGTTGAGTTCGAATGTTCTTACCCTAATCTTGACTCGAACTTAGTCTAAACATGTTCGAATAAATCTATTAAAAGGAAAGATTTCTGAATTATTTTAATTTTAAATCATAATTATAACGTTAGAAAAATAATACAAGATAGTCCAACCTAATTTAATTAACAATGTTGAATTAAACTTAGTTTGATTATGTTCAAATTCAAAATTGTCAAATTAAACTCGATTCGATTATGTTTGAACTAGCTTGAATTATAACTAAATTGGAAAAATTCAACCTAAACATAATCAAATCAAGTTTAATTTGAAAATTATATATGTATATATGACAAATTACTAATGGAGTCTTAGGTTGAATTTTTCTAGCTTAATTATCATTCGAGTTTGAACATAATCAAATCGAGTTTAATTTGACAATTTTGAATTTAAACAAAACCAAACCTAGTTTAATGTACTTTTGAATCAAATTAGGTTGAATAAGTTCATGCCTATGTGTGTATACATATATAGATTTGTGTGTGATATGATGTTCTGTCTCTGCATTTGCTTACTACATGAAATATAATAATTGACCAATCATATATATATGCATATCAACTATCAGTTTCACTATCTTTCACTATCCTTACCTGTTAACTATGATGTCATTGCCTATTGAAGTTAAGCCACCAAATGACATGGTAGTTGATGCCTAAAACAAATTATATAGCCCAACTCATCAGTGACTTGATTTGAACATTTATTGTATATATACTTAAAATTAATAAGGATGTGATCTTTAAAGTTGGTCATAACGGTTGAGAAAACTTGACCGCTCTTATATTAATGTAAACAATGTATAATTAAAAACATTAATTAAAAATATTTTGGCAATGCACTAATTATAAATTAACTTAATTTAAAAAATTTTAAGTTTAAATTAATAAAATAGAATCCCAATTTACATTATATCAAGTCCAAACGATTCGATCTCAAGTGCAATAAAATCATATTCGATAATAATGTCCTTAACACTTGGGATGTTACATAATTAGTAGACTACTTGAACTTTGGTAAACACATGTAATTGTCATTGAAATAGTAAAGATATGATGAAATTAGCATGGATCTTCCATACCTCACTTGTATTCTTCAATATGTTCTTGTCTTTTTCTATTAGGGTTGTTAGGCTACGAATAATTGAAAAGGGTGAAAGTTGGTGATTGACAATATACATGTATATGGTCATAACTACAGCTCACGTGTAATGGACGTAATGGAAACTATGTAAAGTTCATGTTATGTATGAACTATCTTCATCGAACTCTTTCTACTCCAAAGACGGTATTAATTAGGTTCTCATTCAACTACATAGATACCTAGAGGGACTATCACTGTCATTCGTTAGAGAAATAACCTGACTAGTCTTCAACCAATCTCAGCTTATTTTAATCAAACACGTCTATAATACATTTAGTTCGATTTTCCTTTTACTAACGTAGATATACTTTGATTGTTAGAGCATCAAATCTAGACAGGATATGGTGGCAAATGGAACAATATTTATATTATAATCCACTTTAAGTTCCAAGTGATTAAAGTTTTAAAGCATGATCATTGCAACAGATATTGACAAGACCTGATATCGACGATCGGTGTTAATATATCTCTTTCTCGAAGAGATCGAAAACATTTTAACATATAACTAGGGTTTCTTTCTGCATGGAAATGGAACGACAAGAAACTCAATACGTGGCATGGAAGAAGCACAGAAAGTCCGAGTTTAGATGTATCGGGTGGAAACTTAACGGAACAAGCAAATTAGTTGTTTAGCTGAAACTACAACCATCTTATTTTTCTAATCTACAGAGATTGTATGCTTTCTTTGTGAGTGACATCACTTAGCTTTCTAAATCCTTTAGTTTAATGACCTTCATGAGGAGGATGGATGGTCCATCCGACAAGGAACCCTAGTTGAAGAAGTAATATGATCACTTTATTAATCTTTTGATTTCATGTGAAGAAATCTTCTAACTAGCTTTCGTGAACAAGTGGTTTAAGGACATAGATCTTTTAGTACGTTTTCTTTACTTTTTTAATGAGTAAAAGACATAGATCTTTCTTAAAAAAATTTAATTTTTAAAATTTTTGAATTTTTTTTAGATTTTAGTTAAAAAATAACAATAAAAATATACATTTGTCATGAACATCACATTTATGCTAATTAAAGATTGTTTATATGATGATCCGATCTAACTCTTCATTCTAAATCAAACTAATTAAATCTGACTCAAATTACTTATTTATTATAATTATATTAAATTGTTAATTTAAATTGAATTTAATTAAATTGGGTCGATTTGATATCATACTTGCATACGTTTCGTCGTTATTTTTAATCGAAATTTAAGAGAAGTTTGTCCTATATATATACATATGCTTTATGTTCCTTTCCCTTTTAACCTATTGCTACCGACAGCTGAGTTTGGTTTCTCTTACTGGCAAAACTTGTGGAGAAAGGAAAATGAGGTAAGTGAAGGAGAAAATGAGGAAGGACAAAAGCCTATGCATATAACCAATTCTCGTCCTTGTTTGCCTTGACCCTTTGTGGCCATTGATGTGAACCTTTGACAAGTGTTTTTAAGGTTAGAAAAAACTTAGCTTATGTGGTAAGTAAATGATGACCGTACCGATCGACTTTGTCCTGTGACCTGGACCCTATTGAACTTTATATCAAAGTTTATAATTACGAGTAATATAGAAATTGTAAATGATTAGGGTAATTACAAATGACCATGGATACAAATTTGGAGTCAAGTTTCTGATAACATGCAAGAAATCAAATACCATGGACATGCTTGTACTCCTGAGCCTGATTTCTTTAAGAACATTCTGTTGATTTTTGTAGCCTTTTCTTGGTTTTCTTGCTGAGGAACAGAAGAAAGCATTTGCATTCGTTTCGATGTGGTTCATATTTCTATTAACAAAATTGTATTCGTTTCCAAAAGTAGTGAACACATATAATCTGAGTTTTGGAATTGAACCTTGTAAATATGACTTTTGGTCCTGTTAACTGTATTAACATCATAGCTAGTTTCAAGATTTAATTCATTGTTCTTCACTGCTGCAGAAAAATTTCTGCAGATAATTAACATATCTGATCTGATACAACAGGGACAAAAGGGCACCAAGAAGTGGCCGCCATTGACACATCTTTTGGGGGTTAAAGAAGAAGAAGAAGAACAAGGGCTTGTATATCTCGAAAAGGTGATCGAATTTCTGTGTTTGCTGCACCAACCTCTCCTCTAACCAGCTCCCTTACTGGTCAAAGAGGTCACATCCTTCCATGATTTTTATTGGAATTAAATGTGATACATTATAGTTATAATTAACAATAATAATATCACTTGCAATCCCTTATAATTTTATAAAACTATGCACTTGATATAAATAGTAACTTAGAACAGAATAAGTACACTAATACACGCATGTTAATAGTATAGATTTTTTCCCCAATTGAATGGAGATAAAATATAAAATGTTGATTGCATATGATTGTATGATTTTGTATTTTTATAAGTAGGTATTAGCATTAATCACATAGAGGCAAAAGTGGGGAATGGGGCAGCGAAACGTGGCCTACTGGCGATGTGGTTGGTTAGAATGCAATATCATCATGCACACACGAGGGAACTCACTCTTGTAAAATATTCAACACCACACACAACCTAACTATCTATTATAAGGCCTAAATATATTCGGACTTTCAAAAAAATTAGAGCAAAAAATGGGATTTTCCTATAATTTAATTGATTTTAGAGAAGATTTATAAGCTTTAAAATTATTAAGAAATTTCTATAATTTTTATTGAAACATTTTGTAGGCTAATCAAAAAATATATATGTGTGTGTATGTGTGCGCGTGTATGTGATCAAACCTAATTTTCAAACCCAATTCAAACAATAATTTATTATAATTTTTTTAATTGTTAGTTTAGGGCCAGGTTTCATTGGGGTGAGTCTAATTTAAGAATTGAGTTATATCGTCGTATATTAGTAGCATTTGATTAATTTATGTGCGTTATTCATATCTTATATTTTTGTCTTTTTTAACAGAAGTCTAATAAAAAAATTTCTAAAAAATTAAAAATGACAAAGAATTTTTCAATAATTTTTTAGATTAAAAACATTTAAAAATTAATTAAACTAAGTAAAAAGTTCTTGGCTTATTCCTAAAAATTATAAATTTTGAAAATAATTAGCTACAACTTTTCATAAACTCATAAAGACATCACCTTTTTTAAGGTAAAAGTTTGTAACATTCACTTATGTAGGATATAACAAATGTTAATATTACTGACAATTACCAAAATTGCAATACTTGGAGTCAATTGCTTACTAAAGAGGTGAATTCATGAAATATCAATGGAAGTATGATCTCACTGATTATGAGAGATTGTACATAACATCCATAGAATATGCTTCTAAGAGCATCTAGTAGAGTATGAAACCATATTATAAGCAAACGTGAATTGATCAGAGAATAAAAATATGTAGTTAGTGTATATGACTAAGACCTGCTACTCTCATAAATCTGTGTTTCGGGAAGTGTTTGGTTCGTGTTTAGATAAACCAGTTATATCTAACCTAACATAAGCAAAAACATAGTTAAATTACATTCTCTTCGTCACAAAACTTGCCGAGTCTTACTTGTGAGCTATGCTGAATAGACAGTGGCAAGTACGCGTATATAGGTTAGTCTTTGTTAAAGATATGTTCTTTTTTTAATTACGGAGAGTTCAATAAATGGGTATGAGTCAAAACTGCCATATGTATCTTCCTGAAGATAATCTTTTCAACAAGATACGCAAAATGATACCTTATGATGTGTATGCATGATTATATGAAATACTACCTTATAAAATTATGTTTGTGGCATAACACGAGACACGAGACAAAGATGATGGACATTGAAGTTCATATCAAAGCCGTTCCTGCGTTTTACAGTTGATAAGATTTTCTGTTCAATTTTATGGTATTTTATTTTGTCTCATGCTTTGTTTTGAAAATTGGGCCGGACCGGTTGGTTTGACCGGTTTGACCATTGACCGGTCGGCTATCCGGTCCGGTTCAACCTAAAAAACTAGTTTTTAATTGACCCAGTCTGAACCGGTCAAAACCGGTCAACTGACCGATCGAACCGGTCCGGTCCGACAGGTTCGACAATTATTTTTTTATTTTTATTTATTTTTTGGTATATTTTTATATTTTTAATATTATTAATATTATATATAATTAAATATAATTATTGCATAATTATGACATCACACCAGTTCGACCGGTGATTGAACCGGTCCAACCGGTGACCAATAAAGCCTCCGGTTTGATGACCGGTCCAAGTTTCAGAACTCCCATAAATCTCAGTCGGGACTCGTATAAATAAACATGGAATCCACATAAATGAATGGCTGAGATTAATAAGACAGAATAAGACACCATAAAATTAAATAGAAGATCTTAACTCGTTTTATAGCCCTCGGCGACGTTAAGCAAAGTAAAAAAAATGATTCTTATTTTGTCTCTTTTTATTTTTTTATGATGTTCAGACAGGTGTCTTGCTTGCCTTTATCTAAGGCCGACCATAGATGTTATGTCCTAAGAGTCATGATTAATCCCAATTTGAGACCATGTTATGATGTAGAAATTTTGAAAACAATTTATCTATTAGTTAGAAATAATGTTGCATACTACTTGACATCTTTAGATCTCACGTATTAGCGAGATTTTTACTGAATTGTTATTGATGTTGTATTATAATTAAGAAACTAGATTTACTTTGTGTGAGTATTTTCCGTTTATTTCAATCTCTTGATACGAGTTGAATTTTTTTTAGAATATATATTAATCCACTAATATTATAACTTAAGCAAATTATTAAATTAAATAAATTAATCACTTAGAAGTACACAATAATTTCATCCAACTATTATGTTATTGATATAAAAATAAATTTATGATCTAAGAAACTTTTTAGAGAATATAATCAAACCAAGATTTAATAATTTCCTCCTCCACCCATGATTTTTTCTTTTTGAAACGAAGAAACCGTAGCTACTATTCTTTGAATGCGTATTGAGTAAACTTTCAAATTGATACAATATACCCTGTAAATCATGTCAATCAGGTACTCTATACTAAGCAAGTCTTATACGACAAACTCAATTAAGAGAGCGTAAGTAGAAAGATTCGAACACAAAACCTTTTAACACCATATCTTTTACTCTACCAACTCGACCACCCCTAAGGCTCCCCCACCCATGATGATTGATCATAAGTGGCGTCAATGATCTATATTTGTATAATTGTATTTGTACCGTACATATAATTATGGAGTACCCATAATTTGTAATTAAGACTTTGATGAATTTAATATTTGTAAATTCTGTTATCTAGACTAAATGATGAGTGGCATGTAATTAGGAATTAATTAAAAAATATTCTTTATGTATATAATTTGAGACACATAAATACATAATTTTTTCTCTAAAATTCCTTTCTCCTTTTTTATTGGGAAAGAATATATATATATATAACTTTTCAATTCGATTGTTAAATTTTCAGTTCAATTTATTTTTAAAAATTTTATTGAAACCGATCATTTTATTAATTAATAGATTAATTTTTATAAATTAATAATTTATTATAAATAAAATAAATCAATTAATTTTTATTTAACAATTTTTTTAATTAAATATCAAAAATTTCAATATATAAAAACAATCTTACTTAATTATATTTCAAAATTTTTAATTTTATTTAATTTTTAACCTATTTTATGACAGTCTAATACTGATTGAAACTTTTAAATCTTAAAACTCTTGTCTGATCAGTTTAACTTTCGATACAGTTTTTTAAATATTGATAAATATAATGTATGCGCTCGTATTTGTTTAATGTAATAGATATTTTTTTTATACTTGTGATTAAGTAAATTGATAATACGTAAGATGAAAATTATTGGGAAGCCATGCACAGGGTGACGAAACGAGCAGCTTGTTGCGTGCATGGAATGAGTTCCTATGACCAGCAGTGACGAGCCACCTGTTCTTTGACGCTAACATCTTCTCTTTATATTTATTACTCACGTATTGATATTTTTGTTCCTTCTTCCTCTTTTCCCTTGACCACCATTAATGTGTTGCTTAATCAGTAATTAATCAAAAACCCACTTCCTAATCTCTTTGAATTATTCAATTAGCAAACCTTGGTCGTCTTCCAATTGTCACTCAAACTTCTACCTTTTTTTCACTTGCATGGCTAAGCCATTTGAAAATTGCTCGCATATTATAATAAAATATGTCTTTAAATTATAAAAATAAAGTTTATTTGACGAAAATTAAAGTTTGCAGTATTAAGTATGTTTTTTAATAAAAAAATGGAGTATTAAATTAGACTTTTAGAATTAATAAATAGAACTTAAATGATTGTAATTAAAAATGGCTTGTGGGGGCTAAGTTGGCACACTAAGGAAATAATAACTTCATTGACATTAAATGATTCCTAAGAAAATAGAAATCATTTTCCAAGGAGGATGAATTTGACATTTCAAGAAGAAAAAGGGCACACCTATTTTGCTAGCAGATGGGAAGCTGCCAAGAACAAGATTGTATATAAATATTAAGCCTCCAGTTACTGGTTGGATTGGCAGGAGGCAGACATATCTCTTAGTTTGAAGGAGGAGGCAAGCAAGCAATCATATTTTAGCCACAAGAGAATGGGAAGGTCTCCGTGTTGTGATGAAAGTGGACTCAAGAAAGGTCCTTGGACTCCCGAAGAAGATCAAAAGCTTGTCAAATACATACAGAAACATGGTCATGGAAGCTGGAGAGCCCTCCCTAAACTTGCTGGTACTGTGTCTATTCAAATTGAGATGACTTTTATGTGATTTTGACTATGTCTCTGTCTCTGATGAACTAGAATAACTTGTTTTGCAGGTCTTAACAGATGTGGGAAGAGTTGCAGACTGAGATGGACAAACTATTTAAGGCCAGATATCAAGAGAGGAAAGTTTTCTGCAGAAGAAGAACAGACGATTCTTAATCTTCATGGTGTTCTTGGCAACAAGTAATTGACTTGTTTCTGATAGTAGTCTCTGATTCGACATGGATCTTCATCATATGCTCATCGTTTTGCTTTTCTTTTCTCAATACCAGATGGTCGGCGATTGCAAGCCAGCTACCTGGTAGGACGGACAACGAAATTAAGAACTTTTGGAATACCCATCTCAAGAAAAAGCTGATACAGATGGGTTTTGATCCTATGACTCATCGTCCTCGAGCTGACATCTTCTCTAGCTTGCCTCATCTTATAGCTCTGGCTAACCTAAAGGAGCTTATGGACAGTCACTCTGTGGAAGAACATGCTGCGAGACTCCAAGCAGAAGCTGCACAGATGGCTAGGCTTCAATACTTACAGTACCTTCTCCAGCCACAAACTCCATCTTCCACAGCAACAAGCTCAAACATCAACACTAACAGTTTCAGTGACATGGACACTTATTACCTATTGAATTCTCTTGCTTCAGTCAAGCACAGCCCAGTTACAACCTCAACCCAAATGGATTTAACACCCAACTCTCTTCACGGTCTTGAGGCCATGGACGTCCCTTTCTCTCATTTGCCTGACTTGCAAGTACCTTGCGGCTATCAAACACAATTGAACGAAACCCAATTGGCTCAAGCTCCTGACTTTACTGTGTTCAGTCTTGGAGAGACCTCAACTAACTCTCCATATCTTCCTCGGTCTGCAATCCCATCTCCTCCATCAGGCGCTCCTCTCATTACACAGCCTTCTCCGATCAACTTCACCGGCGATTCTTCCACTCTTTCAAGCTACGGTGGAGATGCTCCTTCCCTTTGGCCTGATCACCTTCTCCTTGAACACCCTTTATTTCAAGAAACATCCTAGGTTCGGAGTTGCACCAGGACTTACTTCTTTTGTGAAATATTCTAAACTCTAGTCTATAGATTATATACTGTTCATGTCGTCTGTAACCTTCGGTTCACATTAACCTTTGCGCTTATCATTCTAGTACATAGCTTTCATGTCCAGGAGTAGGTATATTACACGTTTTCAAATCTGTATCATTGGTGATCTATCTGCAACTCTTTTTTCAAGGGTTCATCACCAACTAAATATTTGTGATTAAGGACTCATTTGGATGACGAAGATCCTTTTGCTGTTTCAATCACGACATAACATTCCTGAAATGATCTTGCACGATAGATTAATATCCAGTGAATCTCAGCCCAGGTGGGTTTCTAGAAACAGAAGCATAACTTGCATGCATATTATAATCTTTTGTCGAAGAAGTTTTTTTCTTGTGTTTGGACTCTGGAAACGTGTTGACATTGTTATGATTGAAACATATACACTATGAAGATTGCTTGATTTCCAAGAAATTGCGTACAAATTTTCCGAGTTTTAGTCCTGAAAAGTCTTCACAAGCTATTTAACCTGATAGCAGATAACACAGGTCCTCAGTTTGAACTCGTCGTTTATATTATTATCAGAAGTTCTTTTTCTAAGTAAGAAAACATAGCGAACCCAGAAAAGAAAGGACGATTACTGATTCATCACAGGTGATTATATTGAGAAGTCTTGGTGTTCACACATGAAAAGGAGTTAAAGTTTCTTTTTTTGATCTGTCATTATTATCATTCATGTTGTTTATACATTATTGGATTACAAGTATTTTCAGGGTAAGTAAGATGATCAAGTGATTGATCAAAGCCGTTTGATCTGAACTAGCCAACCACTCCAGAGGAAGTGGCTCCAAGCTCCTGTCTATCGCAATCTTGATCATCTCAAAATTGGTTTTTATTGTAATGGAAGATACTGCATATGATTATGTCTTCATAATTTTTTGTTTATCTACAAGACACAGAGAAAGGGAGAGTTGACTAAAGCATCAATGTCCAAAAAGTGACGTAGAAAGATCCTTCAATGATAAGAGGGACCCCAAGTAGTTAGAAACACAAAAAGTTGGGAATTATATGACTAGCAAGCAATCGTAATAGAGACACAACTAATCTAATCTTCCTTCTTTTAATTAATTTTCTAAGATATTGATGGGTATTGAGATAGTTCTTTTTTTCTTGTTTATCAAAATGCCCACATTTATTTTTTTAAATACATATTTAATAATCCAGCATATTATATTATTTATATTGTGATAAATGTATTAATTTAAGTATAATTATTGGTATAAAATACTAACAATAACACAACGTAGTAAAAATTATGTTAATACAAAAAATTTGGGGAGATTTAATATTATGTAGTCCTACTCTTAACTAAAAGAGAGGTATTGATATAAAATATGAATTTTAAATTTTAAAATGTTAATAACTCCTTTTTTTTTGAAGGTATCCTAAAAATACTTTTTTTTAACGGAAGAACTCGTAGCTACTATTCTTTAAATACACACTGGATAAACTTTCGAATTAACACAATAGCTTGCAAATTATGTCAATCGGGTACTCTGCACTAGACAAGTTCTATACAAAATGCTCAATCAAGAGAGCATAAGTAGAGGATTTGAACACAGAACCTTTTAGCTTTCTATCCCTCTACTCCACCAACTCGTTAAAATACACTAATGCTATATAATTTAATTGGGAGACATTATGTCAATTATAATTAAACAATTAGTGTGTTATATTCATAATTTCTTAATGTTATGAATATAGTTTTTATTGAAAAAAATAGTGAACTTTGCTACCATTTATTTGAATTGAAGATTTTATAAGGGTATATATTATCAAGTGAAGATCAAATGAAGCCCTGAAAAAGAATTGTAAGGGATTATAAGTTATTGCTTCATTTTTAAATTATGTAATTATTAGAATTTGACTCTATTAAATATATATATATTTAAGACTTTGTAAGTGATTTTTTTAACAAATTAACAAGGAATTAGGATATTTTTATTACAAAAAATATGGATTAAATGGATATTTTTCAAAAAAGGTTGTGGGTTTTATAACGTTGCACAAGGCGGCTTTTGAGTGACAGCTAACATTTTTTTTATTATTATTTTGACCAACGTTTTCACAAAGGTCATGAAAGATTGCTTCCTCTTGGATCAAATTGCACTTCTCAAAGCAGCGGATAACAATTTCTTAAACACATAAAAGAGGGTTGACACTTGACTTTTATCGTTTCTCATTGACTTTTATTATGAGCATTCAGTTTATTATACTTTATAGAGACATATCATGCACCAAAAAGTGGGACAAGATCTTCTGTCTAGTTTTATGGTGTCTTATTGTGTCCAGTGAATCTCAGCTATTCATTTATGCGGGTCCCGCGTGGGCTCCATATAAATAAACGCGGGACCCGCATAAATAAATGGCTGAGATTCACTGGACACGATAAGACACCATAAAACTAGACAAAGGATTTGAACCCCAAAAAAGTGAGTTAAAGGTAATCTTACATAAGTTTAGAGACTATCTATGGTTAAAACAACGTAGTATTGAACAGTGGGCATGATTGGATATCATAAAGTTAGATAAAGAATCCCATCTATCAAAAATTGGAAAAAGATTAATTAAAACTCAATTTAAAGAATATAATATAACAAAAAAGGACTAATAGAACATTAAAATCAAAATAAATGTTCAATTTTTCAATTCAAGTACTCATTTTATGTTAAATTTCAATGACTTACCTCTATTTTTGTGTTTTTGGTAAATTTAGTATTTCCAATAATTGATATTAAATGCTCTATTTTGAAAACCGGACCGGTCCGACCGGTTCGACGAGTGACCGATCAGCTATCCGATCCGGTTCACTCTTAAAAATCGATTCTTAATTAAACCAGTGAGAACCGGTCAAAACTGATCAATTATCGATCGGACTGGTCCGGTTCGACCAATCTGACCACTAGTTCAATAAATTTTTTTCTTATTTTTTAGTATAATTTTGTATTTTTTAAATATTATTAATATTATATATAATTAAATATAATTATTGCATAATTATAACGTCATACCGGTTTGACCGGTGGTTGAACCGATCGAACCAGTCAAATCAGTGACCAGTAAGACCTCCGGTTCGATGGCCGGTCCGAAATTTAAAACACTTTAAATGTTAGTAATCTCTTGTAAATTATGTATTATGTGACCAATAACTAAAAATCAAGCGGTAGAATCGAATTTGATTGGTTCCTCTTGATGCTTCCTTTAAGAATATACTCAAAATGGTCTAATTCTCATTCTAATCAAGAGTCTAATTCGACGGTGATGGCAACCAAATGGGGGTTGAGTCTAGGCCGGTCTTCCACTAGTGTTAGGTTTGGGACAGATTTGGCTTTTGACTTCTTCATTATTATATTACCTTCACTCATGTCCATTTCTACTGAACGTAAATGAAAGACTTTCCAAAGCTTAAGACTTTTAGAAGATCAAATTAAATGCATGTACGGCCTAAATTTTCTCTTTATTTTTCAAACCCAAACCCATATGGAACACAAGCTCTATGACTTTGGATAAGTTTTGATACAAGTGTGTTGAGCAGGTTGATCTAATTAATATAAAGAATGAATATTTACATAGAGTAAAGTCAGTAATTAATTAAAAATTAGGACTAAAAGCAATAACTAATTACAATTGGCCTAGGTAATTGTGCATGTAGCCATATAGATAACTTAAGGGTTGTTTGACTATTATGTAAAAACATTATCTTACGATAGGAAGAAAGGCAAAAAGGAGACGCAAATCACATATTTTCTAACGTAAGCAGTTGGGTTGTTCCCCTTTTCTCACAAGAAATTGACTGTAATATTAACCTGGTAAATCCAGGCTTTTTGATGTTGATTATGTTCATTTATGGAGTAAAAAAATAAATAAAAAGGGTGAATTTAGTTAAAGAAGTCAAAGAAATGTTGCTTGTCAAAATGATTAAGAGGTAAAATTAATCTTTACTTACATTCTCGGTCTTCATCACCAACCAATTAAGTGATCTCGATTTCAGACAAAAGCAACCTAATAATACCGCAATGAAGTAAATAATCCTAAGGTATATCTAGATAGTCGAAGCCAAGCCCTTGTTTTGCTTTGTTCTTACATCGATAAGGTTGGTGTACCTTAGATCCTAATTAATAAGGTCGGCAAAGAACCTACTTAAGTCTATACCTAACCTTTGATTTTATAGAAAAATAATGGATTCTTCAAATTTCTTGTTCCAAAGTAATTTACAAAAAGCTAAGTCAACGTTATACAAGGACATGCTGTGTTTGTATGTAACATTTCTTTGAATATGTCAACTCAAAATCCTGTAATTACGAATAATATTTTCTCATCATCATCATATTTAGTCTGAAATTTCGAAATAAAGCGGGATCCGGAGAGGTCTAGTAATACGCAACTTTACCCCTATATAATAGAGAGACTATTTCTAGTAAACCCAAATGCAGATGTGACAATAAAAGAGTGATGCAAGTTAGAAAGTAAATAAGTAAAATCGACATGCTAAATCATTATGTAAATAAAATTACAATAAATACATAAAAAATAAAATATAACTCGACTTTAAAAAAATAGTTTAAAACTAAAATTTCACGAAATATATTATTTTTTTATCTTTAAAAAAAGCATCAATACCTAGATGATAAGAGAGAAATAAAATATCAAAAAATTTGACTTTGAATCGTACAAAACACGAAAATCTAGTAAAAAATGAACATGTAAAAACACGAATAATATTCTATATGGCAGATTAACGAGTAGAAAACAACCTTTGGTTGTTACTAATTTGTAAAGTAAAGGTGATCTTCTGATCAATTTTTGTGGTCAATACTTACTTTTTTTCATTTATCAGAAAAGAAACCCTATTTGTACCGTGGCCTTGTTTTTTCAAAGTTTGGTAATCAAAGTGAGATCAGGGTCTCCAAATTTTCTTCACCTCTACAATATACAAAAAAATTCATTTTACTCTCTGATTCTATCATTCTATGCATCGAATCTCATCACAGGTCCAATTCACGTAGATCATGAGTCACGACTCATTCTGTGTCATGTCCTTGGCTGAGTTTGAGATATCTCAATCAAGTGATTGTACCACTAGAGGTAAGAAATGTTTCTCGAGAAGGTGTGATAATGAAATT
Organism: Erythroxylum dillonii; assembly: GCA_032467995.1. Lineage (NCBI taxonomy): Eukaryota > Viridiplantae > Streptophyta > Magnoliopsida > Malpighiales > Erythroxylaceae > Erythroxylum > Erythroxylum dillonii. The sequence continues at coordinate 2,195,937 of JANKYE010000225.1, forward strand.
GACGTTGAAACTTTATATTTTTACAAGAAAATATCTGACATTTTGGATTTCATCTACCCTGCTCCGCGTTGGACTACAGAAGCTCAGGAATTCTATGGATGGTTTTCACTAAAGTTTATCTTAAATTCACAATATTTTATATATGAGATTGATGTTAATCAATAATAAATTAAAATTAAGAGATAACGTTCTATATGTTAAAAATGTGTTAACTAATCTTTATGATGATCAGAAAGTTACCAAACTAAATTTATCATTTCATATTTCAATTCGATTCGATCCGATACATTCATTCGTAGAACAAACGAATGTGAAATTAAGAATACATTCTTTATGAGAACTTGCCATAATAACAATTTCCCAACTGTTTCATATAAAAAGAGGAAGAGCACGACAAGCGCTAAGATACCTATGCTTGCTTGTTTAGAACACCAATTCAAAGGTTTACGTATTACTAACTAACATTATGGACTGGTCAATTCATAAAGTAAGAGGAGAAGGTAGGAGGAAACAAAAGAAACATATTCATGGAGTATTATTGCCACTGGTACTACTGTCATACATTATTACTTGTTTGAAGCATATATGTTACAGTCACATTCACGACCTTAAATATAAATGATGGAGTTGGTGGGATCATCGAAAATTTAATGGCGGACGAGACCTTAGGCGTAGGAACTGCAATAATTGTACATATGGTCATGGTCACATCTGTCAACATGACTACAAAAGTGGATTTCAAAGGTAAAAGGCATAGATCTCTTTTATATAGTTTAAGAAACTTTTTAAAACTTATTTGATCTTTAAATTCTTCAAAAAGATTTCCTTTAGTTTTCAATATTTTAGAAAATTTTCTTCTCTTTAGAACATAATGACGAAATACACGTAGTATAAACATCATATATGAACTAATAAAATGTAACCACTATGATAATCTAGCTCAACTTTAAAATTGACGCAAATTAATTAAATTTGACTAAAATTAATAATTTAAAGTAATTATTATAAATTATTAGTTTCACTAAGATTTAATTTGTTAGGTTTAAGTTTAAGAACTGCGTTAAATTAACATTTAAATAACATTTGAATAATTCAATGTTTGATGTCCATAATATATATGTTTCGACTGAAATCAAGGAGTTTTTTCTCGGAAAACTAAAAAGTAAAATAAAATTTTTTGAAAGCCTTAAAATTAAGTAGTTTCTAAGATTTTTTAATCAACAAAGAAAATGTATATCTTTTACTCGAATATCTTCATCACACTTATCGAATTCAATTGAGAGAAATGATTTGAATGTGATTAATTAGTTTATATTCATGTCACTACAAGAAAATTGTCGTTTAACGATGGATATTACCGACGGAAAATCTTGTGATTCCGTCGGTAATAGAAATTAGCAATAACATTAACCGACGGACAAAGGTGTCATAAAAACGGTCGTAGGTAAATTTACTGACGAACACTTTATATAACCATCAGTGAATATACCGACGGTTGGCTATGACTGTAGGTAAATTTACCTACGGCCATTTTGTTTCCGTCGGAACATTTGTAGACGGTATTAGTTATTCCGATGGTACATTACTGAGGGTTATGATTAAACCGTCGATGAATATACAGACGATTCAGCAAATCCTGATGGTAAATTTGGCGACGAGCTGTCAATATTACCGACGGTGATTTTTTGTTCCGCCGGTAATATCATGGATTTTATCGACAGTTTGTTGTGTTTCGTCGGTAAATATAATAGATTTTACCGATGTACTTGTATTTTCCGTTAGTAAATATTTTTAAAAATTAAAAAACCCCTACATTAAATTTTATTTCAAGATCTTATGATTAATACGTAATTTCAACAATTATGAATTACTTGTGCATAAAAATTTTGATTTGTTTATATATTTAATTTATTTAAACAGAAAGTTGATTGATGATATAAAGTTAAAATTATTTTAATTGATAATAAAATCATTAAATTTATTTGTAATTCAAATACAATGACTACAAGTACACTATTATCCTGGTGACCAAGGATGCTCTGTGGTGCTACCCCTCACCTTCAACTTATCTATCTTATTACGGAGCTGAGCTATGTATTCCATCAATGTCTGAACTGTGCTTCGAAGCTCATTGACTTCATTAGTTGTCGACCGTCTACTAGATGTTACTGTACTGGACGTGGAAGATTGCGAATAACATGTATTCGTAAATGAACCTAACCCGAAGATCCTTCCATGACGGTTCCTACCACCCATTGGATCAAGGTATGTCTAACTCTTATCAACAGCTTATTCGTACTGAGATTGTCGCCGAATGTTTTCTTGTATTTGGTCCTATTTGGAGGCAATGTTTATATTAGTAAGTGATAATTATTAAGAATTAATATTAAAGCATAAATTTCACATACATTAAATTCTCTACATCAGGTGTTGACGAATGACACACTGTCATGCTTTTTAATGTAAGTGTGCAAAAAGAGCTGACGGGTTGTAGGCCTCATACTCGTAGACTTTTCTTGCATAAGAATAAAATGTTATAAGTGAATTAGAATTCATAAAAATTTTAGCAGATAAATGTAAAGTTTAGATACTTACAAGTCTCTCTGCATGTTCGTGGTGGATAATAGATCCTCCCATATATACGGTGAGACTCTCTTTCCCCGGTCCTCCACGCCTGTTAGTATAATTACTCTCTGAAATGGACATTGCCTCAGGTGATGTATAATACTGCTGCCAACGACTTCATATTTGATAAAAAATATAAGACAGTCATACACTAGCCTTATGTATCGCACCAACAAAGTCCCAATAACATGTACATGCTCGTCTCTCCCATACTTTATGTATGACCGCGTTAAATTCAGAATCCCAAAAAAAAATTTTGAAATAAAAGGAAAAAATTCGATAAATACTTATAATGTAATAATATTTATCTAATTAATGTATACAAATCAATTAAAATAAGAAAATAATATTTTTTATTATAACTCAAACTCTTGATAATAAAATTCCTTTGTGGCTTGGGAGATATTCTTCCATACATAACCCTCAAGATTAATCTTCTCTTTAAACTTGGATTTCATGATTCTAGAGCAAGGTCCAGACGAGATCGACCTAATATAAAAACGAAAGTTCAAATCTACACTAGCCGAAATTTCACCTAACAAATCTTAAGCTCCTAACTCAAACCTTCTATTTTTACCTCCTAAGTTTCTTAGGTCTCTCAATACACAAAAACCTACTAAATGACAAAACTCACTTACCTTAACTAAATTGTGGATATTTTTACAAAGTCATTGAATACTGATGTATTTCACAAACTCAAACAAAAGCTTGGCATGGATAGTCGGGTTTGAGAGGGAGTGTTAGAAGTCAAACCCAATAGAAGCTTATAGGTTTTCCTAGATACAATAGTTTAGTATAGCTATTCTCTTTTACTTTTGCTAGTTGTCAACGCTTATTTATTATGGTTATGATGTAGCTGTAACTTCTTTATTATAGTAGTGGTTTAATTGGCTTTGGGGTGTTAAATTCGGTGAACAAAACCGACTTTGATGGTTATAAAAGGGGTTGTATGGGTAGTGCTTAAGAAGTGAAAAAACAGTAAAAAAAGGTAGAGAAAAGCATAGTGAAGAGAGAATAAGAGAGAGTGAGACGTAGAGAGTTACAACTCAAAGTTTGTAAATTGTTTTTTTAATCAATATATATTGCTGCTTGTTTTATAGAAACTTGTCTATTTTTTCCCCAACAAACGGTACTGCTACAAAAGCTACTAACAATATAACGATTGCAATCGTCCAAGTTTTACTTTACTTGCATAAAAGGAGTTGAAATGTTTCGTATGTTTTAAACATATCTACAATTAATACAAAGAAACACGATTTATTTCTAACAAGCCTCATCCTTTCTACTTCTTTGTATCCCTTGATTTTTTAGGAAAGCTTAAGTGTATGTTTGGGAGTTTAGTATGGAATAGAATGGAATGACAATTAATGGAATGGAGTGGAATGGAATGGAATGGAATGGAATGGAATGAAATGAAATGAGCCACTCCATTGTTTGGAAGTTTAAATAAAATAAGAGAGGGACTCCTTTAACCATTGTTTGAAAGTGATACTAAAAATGAATGGAATAGAATGACTTGTAATTTTTTTCCCAAATTACCCTTGTAATAAAATATGCATAGTTGTCATGAAACTATTTTAGTAACCCCAAAGCATTTTAAATTATAGGATGTCCAAACACATAACATAGGATAAAACACACATCTTTCGATTTACAAAATTTCGTAAATACATAACACATAATAAGCGCACGTCCATTGATGAACAAAGAAGATGACACCAGCATCAATAAAAATTTCTGATTTCTTCACATATAAAAAGTGTCAAGAAGATGAACACAGAAGAATAGTCGATGCTTACCTGATGAAATAAAGACTGATGACCCTAGCAACTATGGAGAAAAACGTTCATCAATGGAAGAAGCCAGTTGAAGGAGAAACACAATGGACGTAGTAACATTTAGCCACGTAGGTATTTGCTGAACTGGGGTTGTAATTTCATTAATTTTTTAAAGGTATTTTTGTCATTAAATTAGGAGTTGGAAGGCAACCATGCCATTTGGGGTCACAAAATATTGGATTTTGGATGGCAAAGGATGGCTTCCAAAGCCATTAATTGTCATTCCATCCTGTTTCAAAATAGACTCCCAAACAATGGCCTGAGTCATTTGGGTCATTCCATTCCATTCCCTTCCATCCCTCCACCCACATCCAAACATACCCTAAGGTTCAGTTGCTCCTCCGTAAAAAGGATATAGTTGATACCTTAAGTAGCAACTGTGGCTTGAAGTAGTGTACCCTAAGAAAAATTATACATCCTTAGAACATTTTCCAAGGCAACCTCAAGGCATGAGTTACACTCATTTGAGGATAAGTCTGTGGTTTATTGCACTAGAGTGTACAGAGTTTTGTCATCATTTAAGTCCTTCAAGCTTACCTTTCCATTAGCATTTATATTAGTAGAACGATTAAGAATTGTCTACCTAATAAGTCTACTCAAAGTTTGATTAGCTACAGATGCCAACTTCTCTAGTTTTGAAATGTTAATTTTGTTACTTAATGGAATATTTCTTAAAAGATTCAAATGGCCCAAGAAACATTCACTAGAGTAGTGCAATTGGCATACGTCTTCCTAGACAACACCTTCTGTATCATTTTCATAGATCTCTAAGATACGATCTGATGTCACAGTTATTCATGTGTTGCAACTTTTTTTTATTAGATAACCAAGGCATAAATACTAACCAAATATTTCATAATCAGTCATTTCTTACGATCGCATCATACATTCTGGACATAAAAGCATTTGAGGAAACAAAAGTAAGGAGAGCTTTAAGGTTGTAATTAAATGAACTCTTTGAAATGGTAACGTCGATGCAATGACTGTAAGGAGGATCAACATTTGTAACAGAAAAATATAGCAAAAGCACTAGAATGGCCATAGATACGCCTTGTAAGCACTCCATTTTGGTTGTTTACAAAAATTTTGTTATATAATTGTGAATACTTACGAAGGCTATATTCTAATAAATTATAGTATTATGATTCCTTATAAAGACAATAATCCTAAACATTTTGGTAAATTTTACTTTATTAAAATGAAACATCATTAAATTCAAAGCACAATACAATGGAAATAGTGCAAAAGATCGAAGCATAAATAAGAAATTAATATAAGTATTGGAGGTCCTGTTCAAGAGTTTGCTCAACTAAAAGAGGTTGGGGAAGGGAAAAGGTTAAAAAGTAACTGGCAGATGAATAGAAGTTAAATAAGCTAGATGATAAGCAACAAAATTCTCATCTCTTTAAGAAAACAGACACAGAATGATGGAAATTTCATGCTAATCTACTGAATAACTATTACAGTATTACATAACTAATGAAAATTCGATCCCATATGATCTAAAATTAGAGTCAATTGCTTTTCAAAATAACCCCTCAAAATCTACCTTCAAATACGAGTTTTAAAGCTCAAATTGTAACCTACATTAGCTCTCACCCATTTCAAAAATGCCAATACCATATTTCCTTCCTAATTTCATACTATATCACCAAAAATAACACCATCCTTCTTCACAAATGCATTTATATTTAGTTTAATAAAACCTTGAGGAGGTTTATTCCATGAAGAGGGAGGTCAATTAGAATCACAAAGAGCTACTATGTTTTTATCCTAATAACAATAAAGGTAACCGATCACTTTCTTAGCACATATATGGGGTAGGACATCTGCTACTCTAAAGATAAATGCATTTCTGGAAGTCTGCATTCTCCATAAGAGAGTCACAAAAACATAAACAAAATACAAACGAACACAGTTCACTACACGAATTCAGTACAATTCCAAAAACCAGGCAAAAGTTTCAGACAATTTCAAATGTGGACAAATTCAACATCCACACGAACATAGTTCACTACACGAATTCAATATCCATACAAACACAGTTCACTACACGAATTCAGTACGACATCTCCACAAATTCAACATCCACACAAACACATTCCGGAAACTATGAAAGTAGTACACAAACTATGAAAGTAGTACACAAAACTCAGTTCAAAACAAAACCCACTAACGTCAATCAATGAATAAAGGAAGACGCAAAAGGAAGAACAAAACAAAAGCATCGAAAGGAAGCAGGGAACTGATGCACGATGAAGACGCAGAACAAAACACTCATAGGGAGCCGAAACACACAAAGGAAGAAGGTGGACGTAGAAGGAAGAAGATGGAAGCCGAGAAGCGAACCCGCACCCGCACACGGCATCACAGAACCGACGGCAGGAGAGAAGAAGAACGTGAGGTGAAATGAAGATGGGGGGAGGGGGTGGACTTATTGCTAAGATTAGACATCTAACAAAAATGACGTTGCTTTCGACTTTACTAAAATGTTGAAGAAGAAGCAAACGGTGGCGTTTAATTTTAACTTTACTGATGGAATAACTGTTCCGTCAGTAAATACACTTATGTCGGGTAACGACGTCGTTTTCAACTTTAATAAAATGTTGACGAAGAAGCAAACGGTGACATTTAAATTTAAATTTTACCGACAGAATAACCGTTCCGTCAGTAAATAACTGACGGAATATACTTCCGTCGGTACATCCCGATTCATTTATATTTTACTAGAAACGCTATAGTCGAAGCAAACGACAACATTTAATTTTCAAATTTACTGACGGAATGCACTTCCGTCGATAAACCCCTCTTTTACTGATGTTAATTCCTATTTTGTCGCAATATTCCATCGTAAAAATTAGCGGGATAGTTTCCCTTCCAACTCTACCGATGGATATTTTGTCCGTCACAAATTATTATTTATTATGACAATTTTACCGACGAAATATGATTTTCCATCACTAATGTTCAACGATATTGTTTCCATCGGTAATCTATAATTTTCTTGTGGTGTGTTATTTCATTATATTTATGCATTTTTTTTAGAAATGGTAATGGGTTGGGCGACAAACCAACGGCTGCCGGGTCTGTGGCATGGGTCATGACCCAATGAGCTACGGGCGAACTGACCCAACCTCATATTAAAAAAAGTTTAACAAAATAACGTTGTTTTGTACATTATTGTCTAGTCAAGCTATCTCAGCCCGTTGCCTGGTCAACCCATGTCAAAATCGGGTCGGGCCATATTTGTCATCCCTATTTTCTTTGTTGCATGAGAAGATCATCGTTGGAAGGAGATGATTAGGGCAATGTTGAATAGATCAAAGAAAAAAGTTGCTTCCCTTGTGAGCCCAATGGTCTTAAGCCTGAAATTTTAAGACATATGCATTGACTTCACATGATAAAATTCACCCAAATTTAATTAGGTTATTATTTTTTAATTCTCATTTTTTGGATAAAATTAGATGAAGATTATTAGTCCAATAACATAATTAAATTAATTATCTATTTTTTTAAAATCTATAAATTTATAAAATGAATAATAAGCAAGCACAACTTCTTTAAAATGATTTCAAGCTAATGTGCAATTAACATTTTAATTAATCTTATCTGTCGACGACGAGCAAATGTGGTTGAGGTCATTCCCGTTACAACTGACATTCTGTCAAACGTCATAAATGGTCGAGAACTGATAATCTTTTAACCGCAATCCAAAAAAAATCAAAATGTTCTTGTGATCATTTCATTGACTTCATACGTTCATACCAAACTAGTCCTCGTGCTGCATTCTATATGTTCGTACCAAATTAGCTTACTTCATGTTGAATTCGAAAAGGAATTCAAGATACGGAGTTACTAGATAAAACCGTATTGTTAAGTTGGTCACGAGACTAGCACTTTACATATTTTTTTTGTTCTGCATAAATGTTATAATCTAACCCGTGATCCTTTGAGAAGAAAAGTACGTAGTCCACCTCTTCCTTTGATCAAACTTGTCAGGTGCTAGTGATTCTATAAATAGAACTGAGTAAGGTCATTCTCAGAGAATTAACGTTATGCATCAGAAAATCAGCAACAACATTACATGCAGAAAGAAGAACTTGGAATATACTTGTTTAGCTTGCGTACATATGTTAATGGCGGCTTCAATGGAAGCAATGGCAATGGCAGGCGCAGATTATCTTGAGTGCGGCATGGAAGTCGAGAAATGGGAATGCAAGAACGTAGATTCATCACCTCCGCCTCATTTGTTAGCAGAAAACGAACATTTGTTAGCAGAAAACGAAGTTACAATGGATGAGAAGCACAGGTTCCAAGTCACTTATTTCAGCTTTCCACGCCACCCTTTTGAAGCTGATGATCAGATCGACCTCAGATTACATCCGAAGAAGAGGAAATAAGCGAGACATGTAGATGGAATGTTAGGAAATTTATTATATATCTTATTGTTTAATTTAAACATTTTTTATTATCAGATTTTAAAGATAATTTAAGTCTTAAAATCCAAATTTAGATAAGGTGTAACAAAGTGATACTTATTTTTTGAATTGATTTTTTGGATAATTGTTTAAATGTGAAAGAAGTTCATTTTAAAAAGGATAATTTGTGGATGACTTTGTTGTGCATTTGAAAGAACCCCATTTGCAGCTGTTTTTATTGGAACGGGTTGAAGGTGACATGTTGCACTAAGGAACTTTAATAGTCGCGTCTTCGTTGATTGGTTGTCGTTGATGAAGTTTTAGTGCAGCTGTGTTCTTGTTTTTATCTTTGCGTGGTGCAGCAGGGTAAATTCGTGAGAATTTGGCAGCTAGCTTTCTATGGTGTTTGTGTGATTTTGTTGAGCTGCTCACTGTCATCAATAGTCGTTTTTGTGTGAAAAACTTCCAGTAGTCTTAGTGATTTTGTGGTAGTCGTTATTGGTGTTGCTGTGCAAAAATTTCAGAAGTTTTTATGACTTTGTAACTGTTGTTTTTGTTGTCGGTTTGGTGCGAAAAACTTCAGTAGTTATCTTGATTGTTGCAGCTCTATTGGGTTAACATTTCGATGATAAAACGTTTGTTGATTTGAGGCGTTTTGTGGCTGCTGTGTGTGAAATGTTTCAGTTAATATATCAAATATTCATAGCAGATTTCTTGGTTAACAACTTCCCGTTCTTTCATTGATGAAGCAACATATTTAGAAGAGTTGTTTTTTTCTCAAGTGTTTTCGTTTATGCAGGGTTGACCCTGGGTAAGGGCAGGATGGGCACCTGTCTAGGGCCTATTCGTATAAATGATAAAATAAGATCTATTTTTATTCTTATAAAAAATAAAATGAAATAAAATAAGACCTACTCTTGAACTCATAAAGAACAACAAAAGGCTCATATTTTGTTTAACAAAAGGCCCATATTTTGTTTATTTTTATTCTATATGAGGGCCAAAAAATAGGCAAAAATAAGCTTTTTTTTTTACTTTGCCCAGGACCTATAAAATATTAGGAACGATCCTGCGTTTTTGTTAATCTTTGTTTAATCACTTGAGTTATTTATTTTGTTTCGTTATCATTAAACATTGAAATAATTAAATCGTCAACAAATTCGCAGACTATCCAAAATTAATTTTCCGCACAATTAAATCGACAATCACAAAAGCAAAATACCAAAGACACCGACGTTTGGTAACGCAGTTCGGCACACCTTGCCTACGTCTGCGGGGCTCTGATAAGTGCATATTTGTCTAATATTTATATTTTAATTATTCTTTTTTATTCCTCTTATTGATTTAATTATTGGGACTTAATTTGATTTAATATTTCCTTGTAGGGAATTATAATATTCGCATGATGTGGGAAATTAAGAGGAAAACAACAACTAATTTAGGCAACAGTGGGCTAAAGGTTTCGAAACGTTGAAGCACACACAAGTCGACTTATACACCACACAAGTCGACTTACAATGCATAAGTCGACTTATCGAAGAGCGGAGATGAAGTTTTTATAAAAAACGTTGTTACAAGTCGACTTACAATACACAAGTCGACTTACACCTCATAAGTCGACTTATCAAATAGCGGAGATGAAGTTTTTACGAAAAACGTTGCTGCAAGTCGACTTACACACCACGACAAGTCGACTTATAAGTATAGCGGAACAAGTTTACGAAAAAGTCAAGTGAGGCCCAACTCAAGTGTCAGAAATTGAGGGCCCACTTCATACAAAAGCCTAGGAGGCTCTAATAGAAGGGGGCAGCTGCAATTAGGGGAGAAGGGGAGTCAACAGCCGTACGTGAGTGGAGTAAAAGGGAGAAACGACAGCAGCTTTCGGAGATCTCATTCAATAATTCCGTCTTCTAGTTTTTTCTTCTCTTCCTTGTTATTTAGACTATGTTAATCCAGAATCTTGTTTTATTTAATTCCGTTATGAGTAGCTAAAATGTTTTAGTCGGGAAATTCCAATTGTTATGCTTTGACTCGTGAGACCTTATTGTTCTGATTATTTGGTTTATAATATTTGTATTGTTTCCGTTTTACTGTCATTCTTTATTAATTGATTCTGCGATTAGGGCCCGATTGTAGAGTTAGTTAATTTGCATATCACCAACTGATTTACTTGGTGGTGTTAACTGGGTGATTAGTGTTTGTGGCA